>PISW01008225.1:0-75000 GCA_004023785.1 Mungos mungo
TGTTTTATGGATAAGTTTAGATCTTTAGCATTTCAAAAATGAAAATGAAAAAGAAGCACATTTTCATTTATCAAGCAGTGCTTTGCCCAAAGACATTTGCTCAGTGAATAATGACCAAATGGTCTCTTAGTGACTTATTTGTCCCATTCCTGGAAATTTTTAGGACTTCTTTCTGGACTAATTAACCCCAACCTATTACACCTTGCCTTTTTTCTAAATTACATGTTCATGTGTGTCTGACTTCCCTACTGATTCAGTTTTTGACCTATTTGTGTTTCAGTAATTGTTGAATCGAACTTAGACTTACTTTCAAATCATCAAATCCATTTCATCTTTAAACTTGAATCTCAGCACACTAGAATATTTCCCTACTTTATTTTTCCCTTTAGATTTCTTGTCCCAATACTATTTTTTTAATGAACATTTCACAAAGACTGCAAACAGACTTCAAAAGACTTCATCCTGTGGGCTGACTCCTGATTGGTTCATAGTGACTGCCTGGAACATTTTACTAGGAACAGTTTGAGGACAAATCTCTGCATTGAGCAGGAATGACACTGTGGTGGATTGATGATATCTGCTATGGATCTGGAATGGTGGGGTGAAAAGTGATAGAATACTTACCATTTATTTTCTTTTTTTATGGAAATCAGCTTTCCATTTTATTGAATTATGTTTGACATAAAACATAAATTTAAGGTTTGCATGTTGATTTGATAAATTTACAAATTGGAATATGATAACATTTGTAGTGACAGTAAGCACCTCCATCACAACATATAATTGTCATTTCTTTTCATGGTGGGAATAACTAAGATCTAGTCTTTTATCAATTTTGATGGTTATGATACAATATTATTGTCCATATGCTATATACTGTGTATTGCAGTTCCAGGACTTATCTGATTACTAGTCACAAATTTGAGCCTTTAACCAATATCTCTCCTTTTCCCTCACACCATGGACCATGGTAACCCTCATGTCATTCTAGGTTCTAGTTTAGCTCCTTTATATTCCATAAATAAGTGATAGAATATACTATTTGTCTTCACTGTCTGATGTATCCCACTTTACATAATGTCTTCAAGGTCTATCCATGTTGTCCCAGATTGAAGAATTTCCTTCTATGTCATGTTTTGTTTTGTTTTGTTTATCTTGTTTTTATTTGGTATTTTAATTCCAGTATAGTTAACATTCAGTGTTAGTTACAGGTGTAAAATATAGTGATTCAACAATTCCATACATTATCCAATCTTTATCATGACAAGTGCACTCTTTAATTGCTATCACCTATTTCACGAATCCCCCAACCCACCTCCCCTCCAGTAACCAACAGTTTGCTTGTTCTCAATAGTTATAAGTCTGTTCTTGGCTTATCTCTCTCTCTCTTTTTTCCTTTGGTCCTTTGTTTTGCTTCTTAAATTCCACATATGAGTGAAATCATATGGTATTTGTCTCTCTGACTCACTTCTTCACTTAACATTATTCTCTCTAGCTCCATCCATGCCATTGTAAATGGCAAGAATCCATTTTTTTTTTGGTGTAAAAAATATTCCATTGTATATATATTCTTTGGTGTAAAATATCCCATTGTATGTATTACCACATCTTATTTATTCATTCATCTGTTGATGGACACTTGGGCGGCTACCATAATTTTGCGATTGTAGATAACGCTTCTAGAAACATAGGGGAGCATGTATCCCTTTGAATTAGTGTTCTTGTATTTTGGGGGGAAATACCCAGAAGGGCAATTCCTGGATTGTAGTGCAGTTTTATTTTTGACTTTTTGAGGAAACTCATAGGAAGATTGAGATCCCTGCCTTGAACAAATAGCTTTTTCTACTTCCTATTTCGCTGGCTGAAAGAGAGGAAAGCTATTTTTATGTCAAAATGTCTGAATTAATAAAACAACAACTACTTTGTGTTTAGTTTATACCAGTCACCATGCTAACAGCTCTACATGGATCATCTCCTTTAGCGCAGACAATTCTAGAAGAAAAAAAGACTTCCATCTTTACCATCATCATTTCTAACTTAGAAATGATGAAATTGAGTTTGAGGATGTTAAGTAATATACTCAGAGCCTGGCGTTGGTGAATAGCAGAGAAAAGGTATGAAACCTAGGAAATTGAATTCTGAATCCTATATGCTTAGTTACTATGGGGACTATGTCTCTAAATGAGATAATAGGTCATCTCTAAGTTTTAATAATATTATTGAACTGAATATTAATGTTTAGAAACAGCACAGTTAGTAGTTTGCTTTGGGTTAGATTCCTGTGTCCATGCAGTACTTATGACCTAACCTCATCTCTATGAGCTACTACTGCCTGTATGTAAAATGGAGATAATGCTCCCTACATGGTGAAGTAATTATAAAGATTAGTGAAATAATTGCATATAAGATATTTGACCAATAGTGTATATCAATAATTGTTGGCTGTCTACACTTCTATTTTAATTTCTTGTAATTCTTGTATGTAATCAGATCATTAGGATTTTTTTAAAAAGGTTTCATAAATTACTAAAGAAGCAAAAGTAATGAACATCCTTAATTAATTACAAGTTTGTGTAACACCAGAATCAAGATATCACATTTATAAAGAAAAATTGGTGGAGTTTTTAAGTAACTATAGGACCAAATGGATACTACCCTGTCAAAATCCTTATTTCCTAAAACGATCCATTACATGTAGAAGAGCAGTTACTCCCCTCCCCTGCAACAGTCTCCTAAGTCTACAAAAAAACTTTCTGAATGATTATTAGGTGTATATGTTACATCACGGCCTATGAGTGGAAGAACTGAGTACAGAGTGGGGAGAAGATAAGAGGAGATGTGTGGAGATAATGGTCCCCTGACATCGCTGAGTAGGAATTGAGAAACAGCCAGTTCCCATGACTTTAGGCTCATTGATGGACTCCGTAAGATGGACAAGTGGTTAGAAATATGTCAAAGTCAGGTTATATGACTATAACCACACAAAAGATGGCAAGAGCAAGACTATCCTACCTTCAGGCAAAAGCTGAAAGGAGCCTTGGGGGAGTAAATTCAACAAAGGAGAACAAGTACAGCACTCAGAATCTGAAGGACATACAACACTCAGCTGGGACAGAGAACACAGTGGATTCGCACTGGGTGTATACGCCCTCCAGACCAGCTACATTCAGGGGCAGAAATAGTAGCTGCCTGCATGTTGTGATTCGAAAGGAAATAAGAAGTTTCTTCTCCAAAAATATATCTTGTGACGAAGAAAAGTCTTTTGAGCTAAGAAGTGGTCCCTGTTAGCTGAAGTGTCAGATCCAAGCTTGAGTAACCATTGAGGAGGAAGGAAAATCCACTAATCTTTGTCATTTGCAATGTACCTTAAAAAGTATTTGCCCAGCATATTCACCCTGACAGCAATTTTGTGGAAGTTGTTTGAGATTAATAAGATGTGGGAGGCAAAGAGGGGAAGAGCTGCCACAGGGGACACACAGCTTTAAAAGATGACATTCGATGGCTTTGATAAGAATGTCACCTGCTTGTAAAGTTTATGTAGAATTAGTTTCACCGGTATTGTGAGCAGCAATTCAATAAGCATGTCTAGGTAATATGAAATTTGGAAGCCTACATTAAGATTCCTTAGTTAGTAATATTAGAGATAATTTTTATACATAGTTCAATTTATACTTTTAAAAGTAGCAAAAGTGATTTTGTAAACATATCCTTGGATTTCTGCAAATTAAGGACTGAAATACTGGTGATGTGTACTCCTACAAGATAGGAAAATATATTTAAAGGAAACTAGAAATACCATTATAGATCAAACAAAAACTTAGTTTTCTTTTTGCAGATGTTAAAATTGAATCAAACTAGGGTACATGGATGACTTTTCAAACTTAAGAGAATGTAGACTAGAGTTGTGAAGTTATACATTCAAAAATTGGCTATATTTTCTAATTGGTTTCTCCAATCTCTATTGTTAAAGTATTTTTGCATCGTTGAAACACATCTTCAAAATAAGGCCAATAGTAACTCAGGGAAAAAAAATAATAATAAGCTTTTCTGCTTCCATTCTGTTAAACCTAAACCAGAAAGAGCATTCTCTGTGCTATGGTCTGAATGTCTGTATTCCCCCCAAAATTCATATGTTAAAATCCTAACCCCTTTTTAAAAGGTGATGGTATCACTAGGTGGTACTTTTTGGAGGTGTTTAAGTCATGAGAGTAGAACTCTCATGAATGGAGTTAGTGCCTTATTAAAGAACCTCCAGGGCTCAGTTTGAGTGGCTCAATCAGTCAAGCACTGACTTGATTCTGCTCAGGACATGATTTCATGGTGCTGGGATTGAGCCCTATGTCAGGCTGTGGATGGAGCCTGCTTGGGATTCTTTCTCTCTCCCACTCTCTCTGCCCCTATCCCACTCATGTTGTCTGTCTGTCTGTCTGTCTCTCTCTCTCTCAAAATAAATAAATAAATAAATAAACTTTTTTTAAAAAGCCTCTAGAGAGATCTTTAGCCCCTTCCATCATGTAAGGATACAATAAGAAGTCTGCAACCCAGAAGAGGGCCTTCCCCAGAACCTGATCATGCTAGTACTCTGACCTTGGACCCTTAGTCTCCAGGCCATGAGAAATAAAAGTCTGTTGTGTATAATCACCCAATCTGTGGTATTCTATTATAGTAGCCCAAACAGACTAAGACACTCAGTTATTTTAAAGTTTCAATGAATCTGCTTTATTGACTTTCATCAATAAAAAAGGAGTCACACAATTCCTTTTCCAAGTTTCTAGCAGGTTCCAGTGTCTGGTCTAAGTGCTAACGTTACAAAGATCAGTAAGCTGCCCACAGGAAGTGCACATACAAGCAGCTTAGAAAAGCTGGTAAACAACTATAATAGAAGGAAATAAGTGCCCTGGGTCCCTGCTTTTTCTGGCCAAATTTCTTGAACAAGTCCTCTACATTAGCTGTCTTCACTTTCACTTCCTCATTCTTCACTCTACCCTGTGTGGCAGGGCCACCTTCTCACTGAAGAGGGTCCCCCTGTGATCACTAAGTCCTATGCAGAAGTCTACATGGTTACCGTCCCAAACCCTGGCGGCGTTCAACACTGTTGCTACTCCATATGTTTACAATATTTCCTGTTTCTATTTTTGCTCTTGCTTCTCTGATCACTCTTTCTCTCCTTGTGGCGTCATTTTCCCTGTCTCAACCTTTACTTGTTTCAGTTATTAAAAACTTAGCCATCAGCTTCTTTTCTTTACCCTCCTTTCTCTCCAAAACCTTAACTGGAATGTGCATGCTAGAGAGTCTCAATATACTTTTCTCTTAGTATTGAGTTCCACACTCATTTATATAACAGTTCTCTTAATTCCCCTCTTGGTTGTTTTAAAGGAATATCAAACTCAGCAGATTTATACGAAACCAAATCCATTACTGTTCTCCTCCAATCTGCCCTCTTTTGTCTACTTACTTTCAATCCCAGTTCAAAAGCACATCCTCAGGAAATTCCATGCAGCAGAGACCAAGGGTATTTGGTTCACCATGTATGTACCATGCTTTGCACAATATCTATAACATAATAAGGGATTAATACATACTTGATTTGAATGAATGAACAATCTACAGAAGTACAGAGGAACCAGTCATTAATTTTATCTGGAAGTCAGTTTGATGGAACAGTTTACTCTTGAAGTATGCATAGGATTTCATCAAGATATAAAGGAAGCAGAAGCAGCAACATAAGTAAAACAATGGCAGTATTAAATGTTTCAGGAGAATGAACTGAGGACTACAGAGCAAAGGGCCTGGTGAAACAGGGATTGGAAATTAGGAGCTAGGTTGGGGGCAATCATAAGGGAGGAAAATGAAGATTGGAAAAAGTGATGAAAAAACTAGATTGTGACCAGAGTATGAAGAGTCTGAACTTTATCCCATAGGCAATGAGAAAACACTGAGGATTTCCAAGCTGAGGAAGAGGAGAGATGATCTGTGTTCAAGAAAGCATACTGTATTGGCTATTAAGCTATTGATGCTCATCTCCAATCCATCCATCTATACTTTGTTCTAGAATGTTAATGCTGAGACTCTGCAAATCACTGTCTTGCCAGCAGGTTCTGTTAGAATCTGCCAACTGAGGACTGGAAAGAACACTAGAAGACTGGTCAAAGGGAAAGTGGACTCTTTCCTTCCTGTTTGCTTCATGTTTCTGTCAGAGTCACCCTACCATGGAACTTGGGCTTCTTTTGGCCTTCCCACAATCAGACTTTTCAGGCCTCCATCGAGGTTACATAACCCCCAGGCACTGCCTCTTCCCCCAAGTCTAAGTGTCCATCCATCTTCTAATTTTCTAGTTTCTGATTACTCCAGCCTCATGTCTCTTTCAGTCTTCTAAAAACTTATTGTTCAATACATCTCAAATTCTTAGCATGTGACTGGACCCTGACTGATGTAAACACTTCCCTATGGGTTCCAAAATACAGTGATAAAAACTAAAGTTAGACAAGCAATTAAAAGACAATTTTAATATTCTAGTTAAGAGATAAAGTAAATCAGAGAAGCTGGGAGAAGTGAAGATGTTGATGAAATAATAATAGTTAACATTTATGGAGCACTTACAATACACCAAGCACTGTGTATACAAACAATCCCTATGATACAGGTACTATACTCATTTCCACTTTATAGACAAGGAAACTGAGGCCCAGAGAGGTTTTATATAACAGGCACTCAGTCACACAGATAGTAATGGTGGAGACAAGATTTAAACCCCAGTCTTCTGGTTCCAAAGTCTTTCCTTTTAACAACTAAAAAGGGATTGAATTCTTGAATTATTTCTGAGTAATAAGAAATAGTGTTTGAACATTCATTCAACAGAAAGAATCATAGAAAGGGAGAAGTGAAAAATAAATAAATTCAAAGACATATTTTGGTGACTGGTTGGATGATAAAACTACTGATGATAATGGAAATTTTTTTAAAAACATCAAGTTTGGGTACCTAATATGAATAAATAATTTAGTTTTGAATATTTTGAATTAAAAGAGCCTGTGAGACATGTAAGGAGTGATGTCAGTTAAAAGCTGAATTTGTCAGATAGTTGGAATGCTTGACATAAAGATACAAAGTTCAGAGCTCTCAGAACAGAGTTCTTAGAACAAAGATAAAGTCCTGAAAGCAGACGGTAATGCCTGCCCTGAAAGGGAGGCTACAATAAGAGAGTGAGCAGAGTTCTCGAGCTGGTAAGTATAAATCCTATGGATCTTTTTTCTACATAAAGAACAGCAAACAGTCATCAGAAGAAATATATATTAAGCAGTGGCATGGAGACACAGAGAATGAAAGGAAAAGTATGTGCTATGACACAGAGGAAAAATATGAAAGTATTCAAGGGGTTTTTTTTTTTTTTGAAAGGAAACATGAAGCAGAGGGAAAGGGGAGATAAAGACAGTTTAGAACAAAATGCTTTAGTTTTTACACTAAGCGCAGGATCCCTAGACTGATCATACGCCTTAGAATGATTTGGCAGCAGAAACGGGGATGACATCAGCAAACCAATCCCTAGCCGAGTAGAATGAGTCACATTTTCGTCTGTTTCCACTTGATTAAAATATTTTACATTTGTTGAGCTTGAAAAAAAAAGCGACAGAGGAAGCCATTGAAAGGGGAAAACTGAAAGTCCAAATATGGTTTGTTTCTGACTCACCAAAATTGCAGCATCATAGGAACTAACTTTGACTTAAACAGACTTTTTTCTTTTAAATCTCTATTCAAGATATAATTCCCCAAATCACATAAAAGTGCTTAATGGCTTTCTTAAACTTTTAACCTAATACCAAACAAAGAAAACTCTAAAAAATATATATAATTTTCTGTAATATTTTTTAAATATAAATATCCACTGTAGAAGAAGTGGGTAATATTTAAATATCACGTGGTCTTTAAAACTTATCTTGTTCAGATTAGTATAAATTCCTAGTTTGGATGATTCAAATATACCTAACCATTTGCTTCTTTGGAACAGAGCAGGCAGGAAAAGCAGAGTAAAGAGGTGGGAACAGATTTGCTTCTCTACAGAGATCCATGCCAAGCAATCTGCAAACAATCCATTTCCTGGCAAATGTCTGCTAACTGGTTTGTTCATGATGGTTTTTTTTTTTCTTTTTTTACTGTAGTTGCTAATACTGACCTTCAGATCCCTTAACAACAAGAAAGATTTAGAATTAGTCAGAATTCACTAGGAAAGAAAATCATTGCTGCTGACCTCAGGCAGTTATTTTTCTATTGTGAGTCCCAAATTTTATAAGTGAAAGAAGTTTTTAAATTATAAGGCACTGAATAAACCTTAGTTATTATTTATTTAATAGACCAGAGCATGTAGAGATCATTTATGAATGGGAACAATACTTTGGTATCGTCTCATATTAAGACTATATGCTGCTTTCTAATACTTCATTGTTTTTTGTTCTGTAGTCACATTAATTATTTTTCATCAATAAAACTTATTAAATTCTTCAACAACCAGTAGGCAGGTCTCTCTAAATATAACCAAAAACCACATAGAAAAATTAGTGAGAAATTGATTCAGCTAAAGTTCAAAACTATATTATGTCAAAATAAATTTAGATGACAAATGCCATACCATTAAAAATTATTAGTGCTGTTGTTGTTGTTACCAGGATGTGATAGACAAAGAATTAAGATTGATCTTACATGTCATTAAGAAAAAGGCAGACTCCAGTAAAAAAAAAAAAAGGGCAAAACCATGAATAGGCAAATTACAAAAAGAAGTTTAATAATAAATAAATACATATGAAAAAAATTATCAGGCTTACTAAAAAGCAAGTAATGAAAAGTTAAAAACACTGAGCTACAATTTTCACATTTCATACTGACAAAGATTAAAAATGAAAATAGCCAGGGGGATTCTGGGAAAATGACAAAAGTGGAAACAGCATAGTTTTTAGGTCTTCCAGAAAACCTACACAAAAATGGAGGGAAAAGCTAGAGAGTAAAACTAAAATCCATTGACTACACTTAACAACAAAAAACAATGGCCAATATACAGATGTGTGGGGACAAACTACCAACAGCCTCAAACCTGCATGGTATGGAAAGTGGTGCAAGAGAAAGTCAAGGAAAACCAAGAGGCATCTGATGAGGTAAGAAACAAGATAATCCCCAAACAGGTGCCAGCAAATAGTCACTGAAAAATGTAGTAGTAGGCTAATTTGAAATCAATTGCTTAGTGGGGGGGGGGGGGGGGCACAGTGAGAGTGATCAAACCAGATAGAGAAGATTATTTTGTCACTGACATTGTTTAGGCAGATAACATAAAGCAGGCCATCTTTCAGTAGTTTAGCTTTTAAAAATTTTCTATAGACAATGTTACCCCTTTGAGTCAAGCCACCAATCTCTACCGGCTGTTGTTAGATTCATTCATCAGTTTACTAACTCACTTATTCATCAGTATTCTTTTCTCTAGGTTATAGATGACAAGACTTCAAAGATGGAAAAACTAAATATCTGTTGCCTTGAGATCTCGAGATCTAGTAAGTAAACAAACAAAAAATACTACAATGTTACTAGTGCTACAGTAGAGATCGTATATGCCACTAGGATGTATTAATAAGATTAAATAAGTCACATTGGAGAGCAGCTAGTAAGATTCTAAAGAAAAAATAGCATAATAAAATGGTCAAGATCATAAACTCTGGGGTCAAGCAACTCTAAATTCTAACTCTGGATATGTGTCACTCACTAGCTGTGTGAAACTGGGCTTCTGTGCTTTCTCGGTCTCCATTCCTTCAAAGAGAGAAAATGGTAATACTACCTCAGAATGTTATCAAGGAATAAATGAGCTCAATAATACTCTGAGCCCTTAGCATTGTCTCTGATATATTATGTATATTCAAAATGTGCGTTTTAAAAATTTTTAATAGACCTAATAAAATCTAAATTTGTTGGAAAAAAAGGTATGGCCTGACCCATGAATATTTAATTGATCAACGAGGACCAACATTAAGAAATTGCAAAAATCTACTTTGAAAAAGCACTAAAAAGAAGGAGAGAGGGAGGCAATGGTAAGTATCCATGTGACAATATTGCATTGGGCCTGCCTCATTTAATAAAATAATTCTCTTTTTTGTAACTATAAAGCTTTGTCTTCTTCTTCTTTTTTTAACTTTTTTATGTCTTTATCTTTTTATTTTGAGAGAGAGAGAGGTAGAGAGCAAGTGGGGGAGAGGCAGAGAGAGAGGGAAGCACAGAATCTGAAGCAGGTCCCAGGCTCTGAGCTGTCAGCACAGAGCTTGATGTAGGGCTCGAACCCACAGATGGTGAGATCATGACCTGAGCCAAAGTCGGCCGCTTAACTGATTACAATTATTACTATTACTTACTGATCACAATTGTTGGTTATAGCAAAATTTACATATAACAAGAGGGAAGTAACCTAGTAGAAACCAAAAGCATTAACTTAAAAAAGATTGGTTAAAACTCAGTCAGAAAACTCCTATATACATGGTATTTGTCTGGTTTTTAAATTCATATTTATTATTATTTCTTTTCTCATTTTAAATATTAATTTGAATACCAAATTTGTATTTGTAGTTTCATAGTCTTTTTCTTATAGAAGGCTTCTCTCAAATTGAATAAGAATTTGGAGTTACCTCTGTGTAAAGGCAAAATGAATTGGATGAATAAAAGCATCATATTCATGATGACTTAGGTAGGAAGGCAGAGATTACACTGCACAATTTTGGATATAACACATAAAACAGAATGATAGATACCGGAGTTGTTCATATGATGATGGTATTTAGAGATATAAGTGAACCAGCAAAACTATAGTTTAAATTTTTTAGGATAAAGTATTTGCTTAGTTACACAGGACTGGGCTTGGAATCCAGGCTGAGCTGCAATGCAAGCCTCACAACAGCTTGGCCGAGCACCCAGGATGCTGCAGCGCCAGGGTCAGCTTTACGAGCGTACCACCCGTGTAGGTACAATAAAAGTGCCCTGTGCTTCTTCATTACTCCGCTTGTCATTTCTTGAACTTCTTAGTAAGTTTTGTACAAAGTGGTCCACATTTTCATTTTGTATTGATCCAGTTCTCTGGAAAATACACATGGCCCATCACAATAGCCCATGTGGGGCTGAAATGGTGGACTTTTAATGTCTGCCTGGCTGCTGTCAGTTGTGGGCTGCTCTAAGAAGGACATGACGTCAGGTAAGGAGAGGCTCTGCAGTGGAGGCCCACCCTGAAGGAGTGGATAGCTGGGCAACAGTCTTCCGGAGGGGGTCGTAGGTCACCTATTTTCATGTCCATCATTGGCCCAATGCCTATTTACTCAAAGTTATGTTAAGATCTTATTGCAAACACTCTAAAGAGAACTAAAAAAAACAGTATCTTTTAAGCGTAGTGCTGGATTCAGGAGCAGAATTTAGTGATTCATCACTCACATGTAATACTCAGTATCCATCCCAACAAGTGCCCTTCTTAATGCCAACCATCCATTTAAGCATCCACCACCCACCTTCCCTCCAGCAACTCTGTTTGTTCTCTGTATTTAAGAGTTTCTTATAGGGTTTGCCTCCCTCTCTGTTTTTATCTTATTTTTTCTTACCCCTTCTATGTTCATCTGTTTCTTAAATTCCACGTAAAAGTGAAATCATATGATTTATTATTTATATTGATTGATTTATTATTTATTATTTGTCTTTCTCTGATTAATTTATTTCACTTAGCATAATACACTCTAGTTCCATCCATGTTGTTGCAAATGGCAAGGTTTCATCCTTTTTGATCAAGTAATATTCCATTGTGTATGTGATATATATATGTACACACACACACACACACACACACACACACACATATATATATATCACATCTTCCTTATCCATTCAACAATAGCCAAATTATGGAAAGAGCCCAAATGTCCATCAACTGATGAATGGGTATGAAAAGATACTTATTTAAGAAATGTCAATAGATAAGCCTACATATGGGTTATAAAAAAAAAAGGCACATGGAATTTAGACACGAGCTCCTCTTAACTCTTGTAAACCAGGATTTCCCATTTAACAGATCATGTCCCTAAAAAAATTCATTCACTTTTGTCTTTTTCTTCTCTCCCCATCTCCTTCTCTATGGCAACAAGAGTAAAGAATAGTTCATGGCAATGTTATAAAAGTTGACAAATTAATGATGCTGGACAAAAATGCTTATCTGGAGAGAGGCCTCGGCAGCCTATCTTCATGTCCACCATGTGTCTACCATAACCCTACTGTCTACAGAATGGAATTTTCTATAACGTAGATCTATTCAAGACTGAAACTGAAGAGGCTTTAGCTTCTGATAAATGAATGACTCATGGCACAGTCACACCACGCCCTGAGTCCATTCTAAGTTACAGCCCTGAAGTCTTACCAAAAAATTCTACGGTATTACTTAAACACTTAAAATAATGCTTAACTATTTCAATTGATCCGGGTAAATCAGTATTATTT
Organism: Mungos mungo; assembly: GCA_004023785.1. Taxonomy (NCBI): domain Eukaryota; kingdom Metazoa; phylum Chordata; class Mammalia; order Carnivora; family Herpestidae; genus Mungos; species Mungos mungo. Next base: position 12,496 of record PISW01008225.1, read on the forward strand.
TGTTGTCACTAAAATTCCCTCTTATTCTCAAATAGATTTTAACTAGTAGAGTAAATTCAGCTGAGTGTGCTTTGGAGTTTAAGCCATATGTCTTCATATGTTAGTGTACATAAAAATTACCTGACATGACTGATAAAAATGGAAACTCTTAAGCCTTTTTCCCAAAGATTCCAGGAGCAGGGCTTTTGTCCACATATTAAGAAACAGTGGAACAGATACCTGTAAATTACACGCTTTTGCTGGAGTTTTGTGGGAGTTTCTAACACTATTATGTGAAACAGACTAGGAACACTCAGATAAAAATATTATCAAGTATTATTTTTCATAATGTATTCTCCAATATATTTAGGTCAATAAAAATAGTTTATATCTCCTACCAGTTGTATTCTCCTATCCAGGAGAAGTGCCAGTTCAAGTTTGTTCTCCTCCAAAATCAAAAGAAACATCTGTGTACTGGTAAATGCCAGAAGAGAAACGACTGGTTAATTTCCTTCTTGGGCTACCAAACAGACTCCTGATCCTGGGTACTTGAAAAAGCACTTACGGGCTTGACTCTGGGCCATGAGACTTTGGCCAAGGCAAACCTGTCTGCTTTCCTCCACAGAAGGGGCAGTTGTGTTTGCAGTTTAGGAAAGGAAATCACTGATGCCCAGTAGAAAGCCTCCCAGAATCCAATGGTACTGCTTTGCTGCAGCTGAATGAAGAACATCATTGAACATATGAAAAACAGATCTCAGAGCAAGAGGAAGTTAGCACTGGTCCTGACAGCTACGTCACATGAGGTTGTTCTAGTCTCCTAGACTAGAATGAATTTTCATTCACCCAACACAAGTGTTCCCAGGATGTATGTCACAATAACCCAGGGATAACATTCAAGGACTATAAGTAAATTAATTCTACATTTCCATCAAAAAGGACAAATATCTGGGTCTTCTCTAAGTGAACCCAGCTAAAAATGTGCTCCCGTATGAATTTGTTTTATACTAAAATATCTTACTAGTTTATGTTCGTTAGAAAATAAATTTCCCCAAATGACTTAGTACATAAGAAACTTCTTCCAAAACAACTTCCAAATGAAACCATGTTGGAAAAGGCACGTCTCTCATTCAAATTTGGAGTTTTTGTTCCTTACCCAGACTATTCCACACAAAAGATTTAGTGCAACAAAACTATATTCTTGAGCAGTATTATATGCATATAACAAGGCTGGCCTACATTTGCCTAATCCATAGTCCTGTTTTTCAAAATTAAAATTTGGGCCTTCAATCTCTGGGTTTCTGGGAATACTAGACCAATCAAGGCAGTCAGAAGGTCAGAAATAATCCAGGAAATCTAAGAAAAGCTAATCAGGTTGTAAAGATATGTACGTGTTCCCCAAAGACATGTATTGGAATATTCAGAGCAAAACGATTGTTTATAGCCAAAAATCAGTAACCACCCAAATGTGTACCAACAAAAGAATGGATAAATAAATGTATGGTTATTATCACACAACAATGAGAATGAATGATCTATAATTATGGACAATTAGGCAAAAATCTTACAAGCATAATGTTGAGCCAAAAAAACCCATTATGTGATTGGTACGTACTGCATATTTCTATTTATATAAAGTTCAGACAGAAAAATTAATCTATGGTGTTATAAATCACAATAATGGCTAACTTGAGGGAGAAGGAAAGATACTGATTGGGTGGGTGTTGGCACAGGGGGATTTCTGAGTTGATCACAAGACTCTCTTTACTTATCAGAATCCTGGCTACATGCATTTTTTGAGAAAATATATGCACACTTTTCTTTATATAATACTCCCACAAAAAGTTCATTAAAAATGAAGTATCCATTGGGATACTTCTGAGGAAAATAACCTGAAAATGAATTGTAAATGAGAGTCAAGAGCAGGGAAAGTTGATACCAAGGAGAGCCAAGAGAGAAAAGGAACAAGGTGGAAGAACTATCTCAGAAAGTAACTTGCCAGTCTCCTGAAAGGTATGGGGATTGAGAATAAAATCTAAACCAAAATGCTAACAGGATATCAAAGATCAAACCAAAAACCAGTTTTTCCCTTAATGAGAAAATATGAAAATCAAATGTATTCAAGAAAAATAAATGGCACTGGGTTCCCCAACTCACAGTTAAAAAAATAAAGTGAGGTCTCTAGCTCATACAATGTAATCTCCCCAGAAGTCAGTTGTCCTTTTAATTTAGATGCGATAGATAAAATATACAACGGGAAACAGATAAAACATAACAGATGAATCAGTTTTATAAAACTAAAAAATATAAGCTTGGAGCATGAGCTAATCTACACATAAATACCATATTTTTTTCAACTTGAGAAATCAAAACCATCGATGCACCCAAAAACCATATCTGGCAGTGAGAGGATTTTAGAGATTTGGGGAAATATTTATAAATTATTTGAGAAGCAAAAAGTTAATATACTCAGATTTTTAATTTGAAAAGCAAAGAGTTAGTATACTCCATTTGCTAAGAATTCTGACAAACCATAAAACAAATGTTAACAGAAAAATAGACAAAGGACACAAATAGCCATATCACAAAAGAAAACAAGTAAATGAAAAGTCAATCAACTTCAATGTGTATCAAAACAATTATAGCATTTTGAAATCATAAAGCTGATAAATATTCTTATAAGTATTAATGACCAGGGCTGGTATAATATAGAAATATGATGGAGATATGTATGCTAAAACCTCCTGGAGGACAATCAAGCTGAATCAAAACACTTGACTGTACCTACCAGCAGCTCTAGTCTGACCCCCAGCTATCTTCACAGAAAATCAGGAAGAGGTAGTTGTGTGGGAACAGGGACAACAGGACTCTAGGATCCAAGTTAGGAAGCTTCCTGGGCTGCTCTAGGGTAGAGCAGATAAGGGAGCAGGCGGCTGGGCTTCCAGGACCTTTGCTATAACAGAAGCTGTTCCACAAGGAGGCTAAACATGAAGAAAAATATTCATGACAGTCTGACCCACAGGGCCAGCTGCAAAATGACTAAAACCTATTCTATCTTAAAAATGGTTTCTAATATTACTTCAACCTAAAAAAACTCTTACTACATCTTAATTATCACAGACTCTTGGGGAGATCTGTATTTGAATTTGGCAAAACACCAATTGTATTCTCTTTGCACTATGCTGCTAGAAGATACAGCTGACATTTTTTTCTTATTTATGACAACAAGAATATGAGGAGCATTTTGGAAATGACTGCTTTAAAACAAAAAATACTTTTCAACTATGAAAAATAAAAATAGCTGTTAAAAAAAGAACAAAAACAAACAAGTAACAACAAAAACCCCTTCACATATAACGCATGTTCCAAGTTGGTGACTGAATTTTGAGGGTTTCCTGAGGTTTTTTTTATAATTTTTGTGTTCTTGCATTGTTTTGTTGTTGTTGTTGTTGTTGTTGTTTTTTCCTATTGTTTTCTACTTCTGGAACAACCACTGAGGTGAGCTGCATAAATGTGACAATTACTGTGTACTGTCTCTGGCTCCAGGGCATAAGCTCTGGAGTTAAAGTTCCAGCTTTAATTCCCAGTTTCTCTATTAATAAGCTGCATAATTTGGGGCAAGTTAAATATGTTTCCTCTTCTATAAATTAGGAAAATAAGAGTAATATATCCACAATGGTTTTTATGAAAATTAAATATCACTGTATAAAGACTCCAGATAACTGCTGATGCAGAAGAAGGACTCAATAAATAGTGTCTATCATTACATCTTAAGTTCTTAACTATTTCTTTCAATACAGATAAAAAGCACAGAGCACGACTTGTTGGCCATCACATTTCCAAGTACTCAAACCATAAAAGCATATGAGTGTAACATGAACTAGTACTAAACAGAGGAATGATAGAGGAGTGATGACAGCAAGTTGGTGGAACAGGATGCCACAGACCCTCTTTCCTCCAACAGAATCACGGATTCAACAGTATGTGGACTAATCCCCTTTATGAGAAATCCAGACAATTAAGAGAATATGGCTTTCCAGGAAAGCACATGGCCACATTGAAGCCAGTAGGAAAATTCATGATCCCTTGCCATGATCCCTCTCCCTGGCACAGCATCACACAATGGAGAGAAAACTCCCGCTGCCTGGCTTCTCCTTGGGAAGAAAAAGAGGAGAGCAGACCATACACACATCTAACATTCCATGCTTCTAGTTAACAATGCTTACTTCTCACTTAAAAATGTCAGAGGGTGTATCTCATGTTATGTGCTTTTTACCACAATGATAATGATAAATAGTAATAATGATAATAATATATCTACCAGAGATAAAGAAATAATAATTTTTCTGGAAAGAATAGGAACCTAAGAGGATGGAGGAAAGAAAGAGAAAGGAGAGCCTCTTCTGAAAGGTAACCTCACAAAAACTTGAAATTTTCATCCACATGCAACACTTTTGATCTCCTCTCTAAAAAATGTTCACATTGTGGGGAAAAAAATACATTTACAAGGGGCACCTGGGTAACTCAGTAGGTTAAGCATCTGACTCTTGACTTCAACTTGGGTCATGATTTTGGGAGTTCGAGCCCTACATCAGGCTCTGCACTGGCAATGAGAAGCCTACTTGAGATTCTCTCTTTTTTTTCTCTTTCTGCCCCTCCCCCTGCTTTCTCTCTCAAAAGTCATAAACATTTTTTAAAAACCTACATCTATGAAATTGCATTTAAGATAGCCATGCACTCATTAATGTAGTATGTGCATACACAACTGGCTAGATTCCTTAGCTACCTGAAATGAGTCTTCCATTTTGTTAGATAATTTCTTTTTTCAATTTTTATTATGATAAAATCCATATAACATTAGAATTGCCCTTTCAACCATTTTTAAATGTACAGTTATATGGTATTAAGTATATTCATAATGTTGTGAAATCATCACCACCATCCATCTCCATAGCTTTTTCATCTTATAAAACTGAAACTCTATGTCCATTAAATAACTCCTCCTCTTTAGTATCTCCCCACCAGCCCCTGGCAACCACATTACACTTTCTGTCTCTATGATTTTGACTGCTTTTAAGTAACTCATCTAAGTGGAATCATGTAGTATTTGTCTTTTTTCAACTGGCTTATGTCACTTACTATAATGGCCTCCAGGTTCATCCATATATAGCATATATCAGCATTTCCTTTCTTTTAAAGGCTGAATAATATTCCTCTCTATGTATAACACCACATTTTGCTTATCCATTTTGCTTGTCCCTAGATGGACATTTGGGTTGCTTCCATGTTTTAGCTGTCATGAGTTATATAGTAATAAACTCGGGTGAACGAGTATCTCCTTGATACTGAGCTTTCAGTTCTTTTGGTTACATACCGAGAAGTGGAAATGCTGGGTCATATGATAATTCTATTTTTAACTTTTTGAGAAACCACCTACTGCTTTCCGTAATGGCTAGAGCAAATTACATTCCCACTAATACAGCATAAACATTACAATTTCTCCACATCCTCAAGAATATTTTTTATTTTCTGGGTTATTTTTTGTTGTAGACATCCTAATGGGTTTGGGGGGGGTTATGTCACTATAATTTTGATTTGCATTTCCCTAATGATCAGTGATATCGAACATCTTTTTATGAACTTCTTGGCCATTTGTATATCTTTTTGGAGAAATGTCTATACAAGCCCAGTTTTGAATTGGGTTGTTTGAGGGTTTTAAGAATTCTTTCTATATTCTAGATATTAATCCTTTATTAGATATATGATTTTTATATATTTTCCCCCATTCTTTGGGTTGCCTTTTTACTCTGTTTTACTCTGTTGATGTTTTCTGACACACAAGAATCTTTAGTTTGCATGATGTCCAATTTGTCTTTTTTTTTTTTCATTTGTTTCCTGTCTCTTCTTTTGTCACATCCAAGAAATCACTGTCAAATCCAATGTCATGCAGCTCTTCCCTTATGTTTTCCCCTAGGAGTTTCATAGCTTTAGGTCTTAAACTAAGTACTTGATTCACTAAACTAGATACTGGATTCATTTCAAATTAATTTTTGTATATGATAGAAGGTAAGGATATAACTTCATTTTTTTTTTGCATGTGGACATCCAGTTTTCTTAGTATCATCTGTTCAAAAGACTGCCCTTTCTCCAGTGTATGGTCTTGGCACTCTGGTCAAAAATCATTTAACCACATATGGAAGGGTTTATTTCTGGGCTCTCTACTCTATTTCATTGGTCTGAATGTTTGTCTTTATGCCAATGCCACATTGTTTTGAGAAACAGTTGATCTGAAGTGGAAGGAAGAGTTAAGTGACAGAGATTTGGGTCAAGGATATACTATTGACATAAAAAAGAGATGATTCTGAGTTATCATGTGCCTGTCCAAAAAAAGTCCTAATTCACTCCAACTTGCATCTTAAAGCAAGGGCCTATGATAAAAGAGTGACAAATATCAAAGCTCAAATAACTATAAATAAATATATATACATATATATATCACTATATAAATATATTTTTTCAATTTCTAATAAGTTGCTATATATGCCTTGCATTTCCAATGATATATATATATACACATACCAATGTCTCTAATGCCTTGCATTTCAGACATTGGTGTCAACAGCTTCAGCAGTGATGAAAAATGGAGCCAGTGGCTTTAGTAGCAGTAAAGAAGATGGGGATGATTCACATATCAGTGCCCTCAACGCTGGACATAAGCAACAGCTCACATGTAGACTGTAGCAAAACCAGTACTAGAGCCATGATGGAGTCGCAAGCACTCAACTCCAGAGAGCAACCGCAACCTCTCTTGCATGCACACAGCAGTATTTCGAATAAGCATGAATGACAAACTTCCCTGTTGGGAACACAGGAAAATTACCAAGATGAAGTAAAGCAGGGGGGAAAAAATAGGGGACTATCTTACAGTTGATTGGAGGATTTGTGCCTGAAATAGGAAAAATATCTGCAGAACACAGGAATAAACAGTGAAAAAGCGCTGGCGTTTCTAAAGAATGGGTGGGTTTGATTTGTATTTCCCTGATGATGAGTGATGTTGAGCGTTTTTTCATGTGTCTGTTAGCCATCTGGATGTCTTCTTTGGAGAAATGCCTGTTTATGTCTTCTGCCCATTTCTTAACTAGATTATTTGTTTTTTGGGTGTTGAGCTTGATAAGCTCTTTATAGACTTTGGATACTAGTCCTTTATCTGGTGGCTGCCTTTGAGTTTTGTTGATTGTTTTCTTCACTGTGCAGATGTTTTTTTATCTTAATGAAGTCTCAATAGTTCATTTTTGCTTTGGTTTCCCTTGACCCTGGAGAAATATCTAGTAAGAAGTTGCTACAGCAAAGGTCAAAGAGGTTGCTGCATGTGTTCTCCTGTAGGATTTTGATGGTTTCCTGTCTCACATTTAGATCTTTCATCCATTTTGAATTTATTTTTGTATATGGTGTAAGAAAGTGGTTCAGTTTTCCCAATAACATTTGTTGAAAAGCCTTTTCCCCCATTAGATATTCTTTACTGCTTTGTTGAAGATGATTTGATTAAATAGTTTTAGGTCCATTTCTGGGTTTTTTATTCCGTTCCATTGATCTATGTGTCTGTTTTTGTACCAGTACCATATTGTCTTGATTACTACAGCTTTGTAATAGAGCTTATACTCTGGAATTGTGATGCCTCCCACTGTGTTTTTCCTTTTCAACATTACTTTATTATTTGGGGTCTTTTATGATTCCACACAAATTTTAAGGTTGTTCATTCTAGCACTGTGAAAAATTCTGGTGTATTTTGATAGGGGTTGCATTGAATGTGTGGATTGCTTTGGGTACTATAGACATTTTAACAATGCTTGCTCTTCCAGTCCATAAACATGGAATTTTTTTGCACTTTCTTTGTGTTGTCATTAATTTTCTTCATAAGTATTCTACAGTTTTTCAGGGTATATCTCTTTTACCTCTTTGGTTAGGTTTATTACTAGGTATCTGATAGGCTTGGTGCAATTGTAAATGGGATCAATTCCTTGATTTTTCTTTCTGTTGTTTCATTATTGCTGTATAAAAATGCAACAGAATGAGATAGCACCTCACACCAGTCACAATGGTTAAAATAACAACTCAGGAAACAACAGATGTTAGTGAGGATTAAGAGAAAGGGGAAACTTCTTATATTGTTGATGCAAATGCAAACTAGTGCAGCCACTCTGGAAAATAGTGTGGAGGTTCCTCAGAAAGTTATAGATAGAGCTACCCTACAATCCAGCAATTGCACTACTAGGTATTTGTCCAAAGGATACAAAAATACAGATTTGAAGGTACACGTGCACCCTGATGTTTATAGCAGCATAATCAACAACAGCCAAATTATGGAAAGAGCCCAAATGTCCATCAACTGATGAATGGATAAAGAAAATGTGGTATATATACATACATATATGTGTGTGTGTGTGTGTATATATATACATGTATATATATACATATATATATACACACAATGAAATATTATTCAGCCATCAAAAAATGAAATCTTATCACTTGTAACAACATGGATGGAACTAGAGTATATTATGCAAAGTGAAATGAATCAGTCAGAGAAAGACAAATGGCATATGATTTCACTCACATGTGGAAGTTAAGAAACAAAACAGTGGAACATAGGGGAAGGGAAGGAAAAATAAAATAAGGTAAAAACAAAGAGGGAGACAAACCTAAGAGACTCTTAACTATAAAGACCAAACAGAAGGTTGCTTGAGGGGGGTTGGGGGGATGGGCTAAATGGATGATGGGAATTAAAGAGGACACTTACTGGGATGAGCACTGGGTGTTACGTATATATAAGTGATGAGTCACTAAATTCTACTCCTGAAACCAATACTACACTATACGTTAACTAACTTGAATTTAAATAAAATCTTGGAAGAAAAAAAGAAAAATAAATGGGATCACATCTGAAAAAAATGCATTCTATTGTATGACTATTATCGAGACTGAGTTTATGCCTCAAAACTGCTATGGCCTGGGAATACTGATATATCAATAATATTTAAGAGAATAAGCAGATAGATTTCTGGCATACCAATATTGCTATTTCAGAATTTTCTCCAAAAAAGCAAGAAATTTAAGTCTAAAGAAAATATGTAGAAATAATAGTCTCCAAATCAAAGATATATATGATTATTATACCAAGTGTACAAACTATTGTTTTCCTGTAGGTATCTGTACCTTTATTTTTACTGCTCTCATTTTGTTTCCAGGTAATTAGAGGCTGAGATCTAGGAAAGATAAAGTATTTAAAATGCTTTCATTTAAGAATAATGTTATTGCTACATCCTAAAGTAAAACTACATGTAGTCACACGTTAAACAGAGATAATTAAAACTGAGACATTCACATTTCTAAATTGTGCTGCTGCTTATCAATGAATATAAATATACTAAGTACTCAACAAGATTTTAGACTTAGGAATTACAAAAAGTAGAAATGAGAAAAGCATATCGAATTAGATGTCTTTGGGGTCATTAAAAATAACTGTGCTACTACAGCATTACTTCTGTATTCAGAAAATAAAATAATCTAAGAATAAATTTGTTATATTTCTGCTCTTAATCTTACTATCTCTATCAGTGCAGAGTCTGCTTGGGATTGATTCTCTCTCTCTCTTCCTCCTCTCTCTGCCCCTCCCCCTTCAAAATACATAAATAAACAAAGATTCTGCCTTATTTCTGATTCTGTGCTATTTTCTTTCTTTTCTCTCTTTTATATTTTATGGTCTATTTTTCTACGATATCTATTTTCAAGATATTGCAAGTTGTGAGTTCTGTTTTTAGTTCCATTAGTGAGGGGGTTTTATGCCTTTTAATGACATTTCTTAAGGGTATAGGTGCCAGCTTAGGTTAAGTAATGAAATAAATCCTATTAATTTCCTCTGAAGATATTATTGAATTACATACTTCCTCAATTTTTTCCCACCTCTCTACACACACCCTGGTTTTTGTTTTTATCCTCTGGGATTTTGAGATCACTAATATTGGGGAGCCTGAGTGGCTCAGTCCATTAAGCATCCAACTTCAGTTCAGGTCATGATCTCACGATTTGTGGGTTTGAGCCTCGCCTCAGGCTCTGTGCTGCCAGCTCAGAGCCTGGAACCTGCTTTGAATTCCGTGTCTCCCTCTCTCTCTACGCCTTGCCCACTCACACTCTGTCTCTCTCTCTTTCTCAAAAATTAACATTAAAAATTTTTTTAAAAAATGAAATCACTAATATTGCCACTTTTAAAATTTATTTAAAATTATAATATACTATGCAAGGGATGACATTTATCTTTTATAATTCTACTTATGATAATAATTAGACTCAATTACATGCTTAAATAGACTCAAACCCCACCACCACCCTCTTCACACCATGGACTTCCCATTCAGCAATTCCTTTCTTTTTTTCCCTATCTGAGTTGAGTGTTTAGATGGAGATTTTGGTATGATAGATATGTGAGTAATGTATTTCCTGAGCCTTTGGATACATAAGAAAATTTTTGTTGCATTTATATGGGCATAATAGCTTGGTGAGATATAGAATTCTTGAATCAAATTCATTCTTTCCTAAGATTCTGGTAAATAGTGCGCCCCCCTGTATTCTGAGAGTACACCACAGAGGTAAACAGCACAGAACCTAAAATTTTATATATATATATATACATATATATGTATATATATATGTATATATATATAAATGTACACACATATATATTGTAGACACACATATATGTGTGTACACATTATATATACATAAATGTATACATATATATAATTTTACATATTTAATTTGGCTTTGTTAATTACTTGTTAGTGATATTTAAAAATTGCATAACCTTTTCTTTGTATTCTAACTCTATGTTCTCATCTGTAAAATGGAACTACGACTTATCTCTCAGGCTAGAATTTAGAAATTAATGACCTGTACTGTATTAGTGTTATCTAATAGAGGTATAACATGAGCCACATATGTAGTTTTAAATTTTCTAGCACTCACATGTAAAAGATAAAAACAAAAAATATTATTAATTTTTAAAATATGTTTACTTAACCCAATATATTCAATAATACATTGTCATTTCAATATGTAAACAATATAAAAATATTAATGGGATATTTCATTCTTTTTATACTAAGTCTTCAAAATGTGGTGTATATTTTGTACTTATAGCATATAGCTAAACATATAGCATATATAAAATTTGGACATGCCACATCTCAAGCGCTCAGTAAGCACATGTATCTAGTGGCTACCATACTAGAGAATGTAGAGCAATGTAATACACCTCAGTAGAGTACCTGGTATAAACATTCACTAAATTATACATATTTTTATCATTGTAATATTATAAAGAAGTTTTATTTATTTTATTTTACTCAGAGAACTCCTTTACTTGTTTTCTAAATAACTTGTTTCTTCTGCGTAAATATATATATAGGCGTCTATTTTTTTAGCTTAAAAACTTTCTAAGTAAAGTTTTTATTGAAATATAACATAATACAGAAAAAAGCACAAATTATAAATGCTGAATCAAAGGATATTTACACGGTGAACATGTAACCACCATTGAAATCAATAAACAAAACAATATCAATATCTCAGAAGCTCCCCTATTATAGTTACAACCTCCCCAGGTGACTTCAATCACTACGATGTTTAATTTTACCTATGACTAAACTTTATACAAATAGAAAATACAATGTCTATCCTTTATGTCTAGTTTATCTTGCTCAGCATTATGTTTCATCCATATTATTACATAAGAGTTTGGATTATAATTCTTTTTATTATTCCATTGTATGAGTTTATGATTTATGCATTCTTCAATTCTACTGTCAATAGACTTTTGAATTAATTCTACTTTGAAGATTATGCAAAAACAAGTAAATATTACAGGCCTGACTGTTATCCTTAGGACTGCACACACTGTTGGCCCTTACCTGGTAGCTGAAAACTTGGATTTTGAAAGGCTTCCTGCCACCCTAATTTTAAGAGGCTCATTGTATCTAGACTGTTTATAAAAACAATATGGTTTATGTAAACATTGCTTTCCTTCTGGAAGACTGGCAATCTGGTGCATGCCACATAAAGGCTGCATACTTGACGAGCACCAACAAAAACCTGGAGTACTGAGTCTCTAAGGAGGTTCCCTGGTAGACAGCATTTCACAGATGTTATTCACACCTTCTTATTGGAATAATTAGGCATGTCCTGTGTGACTCCATTGGGATAGGATTCTGGAAGCTTTTCAGGCTCCCTCAGGACTTTGCACCATAAGCTTTACCCTACGCTGATTTTGCCTTGCTTTGCTACCCTTTTGCTACAATAAATTATGCTGATGAGCATGGCGCGAGGCTTGCTGAGTCCTGTAAGTCCTCTAATGAATCATGAAACTTGAAGATTGGTCTTGGCAATCCCTGACACAGGGCTGTTACAAATAGCACTACTGTGATATTCTTGGGCATGCCTTTTGGTAAGCATAGGTTGAAAAATTTAGATAGATAGATAGATAGATAGATAGATAGATAGATAGACACACAAAGGAATGAAACTGTTGGATCAAAGAAGGTATTCGGCTTTACTAAATACTGAAAAGTAGGTTTCCAAAGTGGCTATACCAATTCACACTCCTATCAATAGTTTATGAGTTCTAGTTACTCCACATCCTGTCCAACATATGGCATTTTCAGTGTAGCCAATTTGGAAAGTTCAAGGTGAGCCATCATTTTGGTTTTAAATTGCAATTTCCTTGATGACTAACAAAGGTTGAGCCTCTCTTCATATGTTTATAGGCTTCTTCTATGTCCTCCATTGTGATGTGTCTGTTCAAGGTCTTTGCAATTTTTCTACTGTGTTGTCTAACTTTTTCTTATTTTGTAGGCATTCTTTACATATTCCATAAATAAGACCTTTATTATTTATATACGTATGTGTATATATTTATAATATGACAAATAGCTTCTCCCACCCACTCTCTTAATTTTATCTTGTAATAAGCAGTTCCTAACTTTAGTTCAATTTATGAATCTTTTCCCTTTATATCTAGCAGTTTGTGTGTCTTATTTAAGAAATATTTACTACTCCCAAAGTCATAAAGATGTCCTCCTATGCTTCTTCTAAATGATTTGCTCCTTTATCTCTTACACTTAGATCTACAATTCACTAGAAATGATTCTTTGTAAGTGGTGAGGTCTTTCTTTTCTCTTTAAGTCCAATAACCTGGCCAGGATTGATTTACAGTTGATTGCTATTTTTTCCCATAATAAGTTGTATGCTTTTGATCTGTTTACATAAATTCATGAAAGTTTTTCTTTGGGGCACCTGAATGACTCAGTTGGTTAAGTGTCTGACTCTTGACTTTGACTCAGGTCATGATCTCATGATCCATGGGTTCCCAGCCCCACATTGGGCTCTGAACTGGTAGTGTGGAGCCTGCTTGGGATTCTCTCTCTCTCTCTCTCTCTCTCCTTCTCTCTCTTCCTCACCCACACTTTCATGCTCTCGCTCTCTCTCAAAATAAATAAACTTGGGGTTCCTGGGTGGCTCAATCAGTTGAGTGTCTGGCTCAGGTCATGATCTCACAATTAGTGGGTTTGAGCCCCATGTTAGGCTCTGTGCTGAGCACAGAGCCTGAAGCCTGTCTTCAGATTCTGTCTTCCCCTCTCTCTCTGACCCTCCCCTGCTCATGCTGTTTCTCCCTCTCTTTCAAAAATAAATTAAAAAATTTTTTTTAATTTTTTTAAATAAATAAACTTAACAAAAACTTTTCTTTGTAATTATATTCCTAGATATTTTCACTTCCATTTCTTATGTCTTTCCTCTGGAAACACTATTGTTTCCATTCCAATATGCTCTATTTGTGATAATTTCTTTAAAAAATTATGTTATCCTTCTGTTATCCTTTTATTTTCTCTCATATTTAACTCTCATTTTATAGCATTCACAAAAGAAGATGAGAGTAAAATAACAGAAATATTCACCACTACAATACAGCAGGAAACAAGACAGCTGGGCTCGAGAAGTGAAATAGGCATCAATATTATAGTAAAAAAAAGGGTTTTAAATTACATATAAAATAATATATATACCAAGTAACATAGGAATTCAAAGGAGTGAGGAATCACATTGGCCCAGGATTAAAAAGGAATATACCTCAGAGAAGCTGATGAGTTTGTGGATATGATAATAAGAACACTATTATGGGAAAAGCCAAACTATGTATAATAGCTGGTATTTTAGTTATTTTTGGCAATATATTTACCCACTATGGACCATACAAATTTGTAATGACAGAGTGTGTCTTTTTAATAATCAACCAAAATCTATATTTTTATTTCGCACAAATTTTCCATTTGTTCATGGAAGTTTATGAAAGTAAAAATATAATAATTAAATGTGACAAAGAAATTATAATTCTACATTAGATGGACTTTTGATGTCCTTGGCACTGAATATCTCAGTGTCTAGCTATGGATCAAATAAATGTAAATGTCATCATGTTATTTAAGATTAGATGTTAGAGTTATTAGATCCATTCTGAAGCTTTCATTGAACCAAATGAAAATAAGTACTGACCTTAGTCAAGATTTTCACTGAAATTAAATATCCTCATCATAAGTAAAATTATCAATGGGATTCAGGAATAAAATATACTCTTTGTAAGCTACTATCTCCTGCACTCAGAAGAGTTAAAATATATATGCATATAATAAAAGTTTATACTAATTTTCCAGAATATTTCCAGTTATATTTCTTATTTTCTGCTTGAGAATTTGCACTTCCAATATCATTAGATCCCTTCAGCTGCTCTGTCATAAATATGATTTGTTTCCCTTGTGCTAATGTTTCAAAATGCAGGTGATGCCAGAAGGACATCTCCAAAGGGGTCTTACTGAGTATTACAATCTCGATGAGTTAATTGCTGGCCAGGAACTGGGCCTCCCATCTTGTAGCCTCAGAGACCTGATTTTTCCTGTACATTGACAATGAATCGTAAACCTGAAGGATAAATTCAAAGTTCAAATGGATAAACATTCAGTGAGAACTAAGATTCTAAACAGAACTAGAATATTTGTATCTCTTGCTATGCAAATGTACATGAGAAACCAAATATAATTAGAGACCACTTTTTTAAAAAGGTAACTACTTAGAAAAATTAAGTAATTACTAGATACTGCTGAAAGTAGTGAGGGTCTCCTAAAAGAAAAATCATTAAGTGTAGAATATGGAAATTACAGAATATGGAATAGAAAACATAGAATAATGGAAAAAAACATAAATAAAGAATAATTTTGATCCAGTGGACCAGATTTAGTAAAAACAACTCTATTGTTTCCTACCCAAAGAACTTCAAGCCAATTCTGAGGTATAATTGTCCTTCCACTTGTAAACAAAACAAAAAGCAATACTGAGACGTAGGAAATGTTTCTCCGCTGGTCAGATAAAAGAGGTCACCCTTGATCTAACACAGGTCAAATAGTGAGGAGGTTCAAACACACGTAGTATAGAAGCTGATTGTCTTTGAACCTTCACAAGGGATCTGGGCAGGTCACGGCTCCAGTGCAGATAGGTCAAGATGATGCTGACAACCTCACAGATGGTACAAGAAGCATCAACGTGAAGAGAAGAGTATTGGACAACAGCCCAGAGAGTTGGCATATACAAAGGTAAATGTGCAGGAGCATGGAGCAAATTAAAAAAGAGATATGTAATAAACCTTCCTTTGGGAAGTCCCAGAGAGCCAAATAAAAGACAGAGAACCATTTGACATCTGGGGACTATTTACCCTATAGTCTTATTTAGTGTCCAGAAATCAGTGGGTAATGATTTAATAGGGGCTCTCTCCCCAGAGAGGTTCTGTGGTTAAAAAGGATTGTGAAATATGCTCCCACAGCCCCCTTCCAGGTTCACAATACATATTAGAATCTGAAAAGCCCTGCTGTAGAGAATTCTAAAATGATCAATGATCAATGTATCTGCCCATAGGGCATTTTTTTTTGCAACATCTCTATTGTCACACTGAGGTTTACATGGCACATTAGTTTAGAAAGTCTAATACAATTTTTTTTTTAGTTTCTAAACTAACACAACATAGCATATAACCCAATGCATTGAACAGTAATAAGTTCTGAAGATATATTTATTTGATGAATGTTTAAAACATTTAAATCAATACATATTCTCATTTTCTAGGACTGAAATTAATTGTTATAATTCACTTGGAAATATCTTATTCCCCAAATACTTTAGCTGCACTTAAAAAAAAACAGTAGTTTTAGCTAGTTGTTACTATTAGCTCCCTAATATTATAAAAAGGGAATATATATATTTAATCTACAAAATGTGACAGCTTTTATCCTAATAGCATGTGCTTTTATCAATGTCCAAATCAGTAGTTTTCATTCTCAATATACAGCTGTGTATGTCATAATTTATGTTTGTACAATAAAGTCTGACATTTCAGAGAAGTTTCCTTTATCTAGAGTTATTTCCATGTTTTAAAAAATTGGAGAAGAAGCAGATGTTGGATAGTGATACATATTTCAAACTATTTCAAAAATATTTGGCAGCAAGTGCTGGAGCATTAGTGGAAGAACAGCTCTGTATAAATGGCAAGTTTATTTTGCATGTACTTTTCTTGAAAGAAAAAACTAATTTGTAATGAGACAAAGAAATATTAATGTGTATTATATAAACATTTATTAACATGGTAAACAACTTTTAGAGAATATTGTATTTCATCATAATTTCCAGTCTCTATACAACCCTGTATATCTACTCATACATGTAATATGTTGAAATATTTCAAGTACGTTCTTCTTACTATAATCTGTAATTTTAAAAATTAATTCTGATGATTTTAACCATCCTTTCTACCTTATAATTTCTACTATATCTTTTAAACTATCACCTGCTTAAGAAAATATACTAATTCATTATCCACTACTGTTGTACAATAATTTCTGACAGATTCTTGTGCTTGAGTAACAATTCAAGCTTCTAGGCATATTTGGTCATTTTGCATAATATATTCATTTTATTCTTGGTCCAGCTATGTTTCCACAGCATTAAAATACCTTTAAAGTATTGTTAAGACTTCTTTGGTAGATATATTAAAAGATGATTCCTCTTAAGGGAAGGTTATTATAATATTTCAAAGGACTTGAGGGGGGAAAATCCATTAGTTGGCTTAATTCAAATTTCACAGTGAATTTTTTCAACCATTTGTCACAGGGATAGGCAATTCTGTAGTTTTCTTTGGCATACCAAGATTTTATCAAAACACAGTTTTAAGGGATTAAATTAGCAATATATGGAATAGACATGTGTTATACTGGATAATTTTTTCCTTTCCTTAAATTCTCTATGAGGCCACTGAAATGTAATACCTAGTTGCACTAGTTGCAATCATATACCAAAAAATAGTTGAAATTCAGGTATTGTCAACATGTCACATCAAAAGAAGACAGCAGTTTGATAGCAATGAACTTGTCTTTAATGCAAAGCTTATATTCTTTTTCTGTTGGCTTTGAACTTTAACCTTTCCTATATATGCTATGGTCAAAGTCCAGCAACTTTCTAATTTATAACTAGGAAGTAGAGTGCTTATAGTTTCCTATGGTAACCCAGGATCCAAAATTTCTATATCTAAAAATAATCCAGAATTTATTAGGTGTTTTAGTGTCCTTGAAGTACTATAATTATCTTTGTCATTTTATTACAGAATTCCAAATAAAGGTTTTAATTGCAGTTCTTTTATCTATGGTCACTTTTGATTGGAGTCTCCTGCTTACTCAATTATTTAATTAAAAATAAAATATTCAAATAACAAAGACACCATTCAATCACAGATCTCAGCTGGATTAAGTGGTGTCATCTGTGTAACATCCCATCAACACGGCTTGGTGGTAAAAGTGGAGGAAAGAACAGCACATTTCACTTCCGTCCTACAGTTAAGCTACACCTTCCAAAAATATACATACTATATGAAGAGCATAAACAATATTCAAGATTCTCAAGGTGGTATGGACTAGAACAGCAGCTGCCACTTATTTTAAAGCTTATGAGTACTGTTCCTACAGCATGTTTTTTCAGTCTTCAAATATTTTTTATTGGAAGGCCATGCGTTGCCTTCATTTATTGTATTTCAAATTACTGTACATTTACTTTTGTGAAAACACTGCCTGCATTTTCTAGTACAAAAAAACCCTAAAAATTGTTTCAGGAATGTAGAGAAATATCTAACTTAAATAGCGAAAAAGTGCACCATAATTACTGCTGCAC
Source organism: Mungos mungo (assembly GCA_004023785.1). Classification (NCBI taxonomy): domain Eukaryota; kingdom Metazoa; phylum Chordata; class Mammalia; order Carnivora; family Herpestidae; genus Mungos; species Mungos mungo. The sequence continues at coordinate 30,781 of PISW01008225.1, forward strand.
TGCAGTCATTTCTGCATTTCCCATGTTTCTTAAATAACTATCTTCTTTGATAACACACAATATAAAGAGCAATATATTAGCTCATTTAATTCACACAGCAAACCTATGAGGTGAGTACTATATTATCCCATTTTACAGATGATAACTAAAGCATAAAGTGATTAAATAACTGGTAAGATCATGCAGTTAGTAAACAGAAGAGTCATGGTTAAAACCCAGACAATTTGACTTCATAATCCACGCTCTTAACCAAGTAATGAAGTTTAATAAGACTCCTTTGCATTTCTAGAGACAAATATTTTAGCCAGTGGCTCCAAATGCTCTATGTTCAACCAATTTGGGATCACTGTAGCTAGAATCTTCAACAGAGTGTCTAAATTTTATGATGTGATTTCCTGCAACCCCTTCCTTCCCCTGCTTGAAAATTCATCTATTTTCTCTATTTTCTTCCCTCATCTAAGGAATAAATATCCCTATTCCTTTCCAAAACTAATTAAAGTTTCCATTTTAGTGCTTAAATTCCATTCCCTACCATACCTTTTAAATTTTCTTGATGCAGAAGTATCCCCATACTACTACTGCACAATATTTCTTCCTTCACCCAAGAATAACATATTCCCATGTCTACTTGCCTCAACCCTACTCCAATCTAGAGCCATCGTCACATCTTCACTCCTTTACCTCTTGCAATTTTTATTTTAATTTAAAAAGGGTGGCTAAACCAGTCACCACAATTTAGTCAGAGACCAAAAAGAAATCACAACATGTTTTGTTCAATTGCTTTTGTGTAAAGAGATCAAGACTTGGAGCAGAAATCTATCCTGGTTAATGGTATGGATTCTTAGCATCAATCAGTTTCAAAATGTGAATGATAATACCTATCCCATTGGGTACCTGTGAGAATTATGTGGGATCAAGTGTGAAAATACATCTCAAACTCATCTTGGAACACAATAGACAATCGAGAAATATTTGCTGAATATGAAGTATTACGGTTATAGCAACAAAGTTAAAAATTATCTTTTATTAATAAATGAGGAAAGATATCAGAATGGATAAAAAGGGAGAGAGCACATTTGTGTAAAGGAGAGAGACAGAGGTCAAAATGGAGAGAGTATATAAGCACTAATTTCCAGGAGAAGCTCTGTAGTGCATTTTATAGAGCACCTACTATGTTCCTAAAAGTGTTCTTGGCACCTGGGCTTCATCAGTGAATCAAGCAGAAAAAAACCTTTCTACTACCTATTTTTCCTACTCCAACAAATTAATCCTTCTAAAGAACCACCATGATGGGTTCTTTCCTTGTCTGAAAGTCTTCAGCAGTTCTTCATTGTCTATTTAATAAAGTTCAAACCCCTTAGTCTGTCACTGTCTTTTTTATTTTTAATATCAATATATTTTTCAGTCTATTTCTTACTATTTTAACTTTTCCCATATGTGAACTCTCAGGAGACCTAAGAAACAGTATTTTGAAGGGACTCTAGAGCTCTTTAGAGTTTCGAGTTGAAGCATATTTGAGTAAGACCGGGGTGCTTGAGAAGCTTGAGGAGAAGGTGGAGTTGCAGATGGTGGGGCTGTGGAGAAAAACGGGACGAGAGCTAGATTACAAGGGAATTATACGCCACACCAAGACGTCTGAATCTGCTCTTCAAGGCGACCAGACATTATCTGTTTAACAAAGGAGTGATATGATAAAATCTGTATTTTTCAAAGGTAATTATGGAGGTAATGTTAGAGCAAATTTGAAGAGCAGAGGTCTAGTGGCATAGAAGAAAGCTGACAGTATTATAGTGATGATGAGAGGTGACGAGAGCTAAGTAATGAAGTGGAGCTGAAATAGAGTGAAGGATCTCATTCAGAAACCTTACTGTTATTACCAATGAGGTTCGCAAGGTGGTTTAATGGTTATGTGGCTCTGGAGTCACACTTCCCTTATCCCAGCTCTGCCGTCCCACGTACTGTCTGATTTAGGTCATTTCCTTAGATCCATTTTTTCTCATCTGTAAAGTAAAAATAATCACAATACCTACCTCTAGAGATGCTGTGAGAATTAAACTCAATTGTCTATGCCAAGTTTTTGGCATTGTTACTGGCTACTTAAGTGTTCTATAAACGTTAGCTATAATATTATATCCCTAGAATGTGGAGAATCAGATGCATCATTCAAACTTTAAGTCTCCCGCCCAGCTTTGTGTGTCCTCAAATTTGTTAAATGTTCCTTATATTCTACACATACTGCATTTTTACCTGTGGTGGATCATTCTTCAGGCCATCTCTCACTTTGATTTCCATCTTCCAAAATCTAAGCTAATACCACAGTCCATGGTTTAGTCACCTTCAGAATTCCCAGAACTTAAGTTAATAAGGTTTGAATTAAATCTGATCACAGTTCTCTAAAAATCTCGCCAAAGAAGCCCCTGAACTTTCATAGGACCCTGAGTCACTTTGAACCTTACCACATACAGTCTTGTATTTGAGGGCTTGCTGTACATAACTCATCTGCCCTCATTGCTCCATGAATCATTTCCCTCTGCAACTCTTCTGGTCCTTTACCCCTGATCAGAATTTATACCTGATCAGAATTCTTAGAAGAATAAATTCAATGCATAACTATCTATTGAATCACTCACTCATGCAATGACAAATTATTCAAAGGAAAGCCACCAAATAGATTATAAACTCCTATTGCCATAAACTGACTGTCCTTATAGTCACTAGTAACCTTTCATATGTCATCATTGTGGAACCTGTTGCTGGGAAGTAATCTGAAAGGTGCTCATTAAGTAATCTTGAGTTCATACAGTTTGGTCTTCCGTTGATTGCCCTAGAATATTTTATTATTCTCACAAACTCTTTCCAAAAAGTGAAACTTAAATCTTCTCAATTAAGATAATTTTAAGTTTTAAGCATATGCTGTGCTATAATTTAACAGAGATGATAGTTGTTTATCCTGGTTGAGTCACATTACATTTCATCGTGTGGGCAGGCATCTAAATGTTTCACAAATAGCAGTTATGAGGGGTGTAAATATTGGTTGCCTTATACTTAGTTTAGAAACTCAAGGCTTCTATGGCCAATGATTTAAACCAATATCACTGTTCCACTAAAAGATCTTGGGCAGAGCTTTAAAATGTCTTGGGAGGGCAGCCAGCCAAACACATGTGTCCTCCAGATTTCCAAGTCTGAGACTGAAAAGGGAAAAAACCTGCCTAAGCATGCTCCGGGCAGACCACATCCTCGTGGCCACTTCTCCTGGCCTCCAGTGTTGTGTTCCTGCCTGGGCCCTTGACAACACTCCCACACTAACTGCTGCCACTTGAGGCCCTGTGTGACATACAACATTTCCCCTGACGCTACACTGACATTACAGAATCGGGCTACCTCTGCTGGTCACCAGAAGCCAAAAGACAGTATTTCACTGCATTAAAAGCAAATGCTGCTGAGGGTTGCCAGGAAAAATGTGAACCTCAGGCCAATTTTGGAAGTAAACCAAGTCATATATTCTTGCTTAATCTAGCAACAAAACTTCTATCATTTGAAAGCATCAGCACACACTTCTTTCATTGTGAAGATGCCATAATCATTCCGTACCTTATAAACTCTATCCTGCTACCTGCAGATAGTTGTTATGCTTGTTAATAAAGTACACAAATAAAGTATTTGCACACTTCATTTTACATACCTTCCCAAAGAGTAAACTTAAAGTCATAGAAGGCAAAAGTCATGTGTCATTCCCCTTCCACCAACAGAAAATAGGCTAGCCAGGTTCTTTCCCATATATCAGAACTATGTCCAAAGACTTTGATATGAGTCTAAGAATCCAAACACAAATTTCAAATGTCAGTTAGGTGAATATGTGATTAAGTTAATTTAAAAATAGTTATAATCCAAAGTATTAAAGGTCTAGTTCAAATATAAATTCCATGTGAGTCAAAAATTTGCACTCCCCAATTAATTATTAAAACAGTCAAATTTGTGTAGTCATTTGACATTCTTTCCAGTGTGCAACAAAATTTATAGGGTAATTTTAATGCCATCTGTACTATTAATTCTCCTCCACCTTCTTTTCCTCAACCCCAACCCCCAAAATCTCTGTTATGAAACCCACTATTATTTGGACAAGTGTTTGAAAAATTACAATGTTTTCACAAAACAAAGTAAATTTATACTGTCATGATATAACAATTCTTTGTCCGTCAAAAGGGTCACTGATAAATATGGAAATATTTTTTTAATTTTGACATGATTCAATTTGATAAATAGTTATTAATTCTTATTATAGGCTGGTTCCAATGCTAGGTACTTTATAAAATAAAATAAGCTCCCTCCAATTATCTTTACCTAATTGGTAAAACAGCTATAAAAATATTTACCTATAACATACAGAGGAGTGATCTAAGAACTAAAGTGAATTGCAAACGTTGCAAGAGCAAAGTAGGAGAAACTATTCATCTTGTTGAGGGAAATCGGGTAACCTTTCATAAAGGAAGTGGCACTCAAGCACCTTAAAACATGAGACTGTGATAGAAAAGAACTGGCAGAATATTTTACTCTCTGGAACATCAGGCCTTAATCAAGAAATAAAGAGAAAAATAAGATAATGGCTGCCCCTACCACTTAATAATTATCATAAAATATATTTAAAATAATTCTTCCAAGTATAATATAACTTCAGGTGAAGATATATGTATCTTATCTTAACCATTTAAAACTCTATTTAGCTATAATCATACTATATCACTTTTTTTAGTTTATTAATTTTGAGAGAGAGAGAGAGAGAGAGAGAGAGAGAGTGAGCGAGCAGGAAAGAGGCAGAAAGAGAGGGAGAGAGAGAGGATTCCAAACAAGCTCCACACTCAGTGTGGAGCCCAATGTGGAGTTCAAACTCATGAACCATGAAGTCATGACCTCAGCTGAAACCAAGAGTTGGACACTGAACTGACTGAGCCACCCAGGTGCCCCTACACCTAGTCCCTTTTGTGAGAAATAAGCATATTTGTTTATTGTAGAAATAAGTTCTGTTTGGTTAATTCCTGTCATTTCTATTGTGAACTTAATTTCTGTCAATGTAAGAGTATAGTTCCAGACAATTAAACAGATAATACCACAAACTTCGACAAATGACCATCTACCTCATATTTTCTTCCACTATTCCACAAAAACTTAAATATTTGGGCCAATAAGTACCCTAATTATGTCTAATTTTGTACCCCAAATAATTCATTGCATTGTTGCTTTCTCTCCATAATTATAAATTATCATCATTTTCTGAACAGACATCTTGGCTGATAACACCCTATCATCTTACTGGGAATAGGAGATAATAACTAATCAGTAAGAAATGAAAGTCTCCAATTTTGTTTAACATAGTAATTTTGGGCTCAGTAGTGCTGAAAGAACAATATGGAGTTTTTAAATTAAATCCTACCTTCAAAATGGAAGACTGTAAAGGAAAGGGATATGTGTTTGAGTTTGTGTGCAAAATGAGAGACATGTAATATTAAAAGGATTCCTTTTCTTTCATATTAGGAACTTATATCTCCCACCTGAAAGAAGAAGGACAGGGAACTGGAGCAGCCCAGAAAATACCCTGGTGGTCAGGGGGCAAGAATGGTGACACAAGAACATACAGGAGAATGGATGGCAACCCCAGCCCTGACAGCCGAATGGGCCAAGGCAAATTACCTGCCAAACCTCGATCTGTTTCCTCAACAGAAAACTTTGACCATATGGTGTCCAAGATCACTTCCTGGTCCAATATTCTAGTGATGTTCTGATAATTCCAACTTTATCCAACTGTAACTTTCACCATCAAAATACAGCAGATTAGAGAAGTAAAGCTTAGCTGAGTAGGAAAGTCGTGAATTGTGACTCCTTTTACACACATCAGTCAAGTAATCTGTAATGAACCCTTGGTCCATTTTAGCTAAGAAATGCCTTTGGTGGCAGTACAGTTGCTAGACAAAGAAAACTGTGCACTAGGAGATAATTATGTAAGAAATGCATATTAATTTCCTTCTCAAAATGTGAAAATATATATAACTGAAAGTTGTAAGCCATTCTAAGATTTTCCATTTATAAAGTCCTAGAGTAATATTCATTCAAGTCTAATTTTCCAAGGTTATTTTTAACTCACACAGTAAAAATGTGATTGTTCTACTTCACTATGGTAACCATATGTCACTAATTTTCCAAGGCAGTCTCAATTCCAATCGTTTTGTCCCAGTTTTAGACTTTATCTCTTTAAGTGTATATGATTACCCATATACTTAATTATTCCCTTTTTGTTTCTTTCTTCCCTGATTATAATAAGAAACTTGACAAGAGAAGAACAGACTAAGGAGAGATCTAGATTTTAATATTTCACATCTTTACACTTGGCTGATGGCTTCACAAACTGATGTGGTGACTAAAGAGGTTAGACTCTGACATAAGATTTACCCTGTAGGTAGAAACAGATATTGGGGGATATTTTCCTATAGTAACTGGCCACATAGAGTTAAGAAGCCTGAAAAGGAAAAGGACTGCTCTATTGTTAATGACATTTACAAATGGGGATATGAAGATCCTTAATAGGAGAAAGAAGCCAACTAAGTTTAGGAAGCTAAGCAAACTGCCGGTTGTCTTCTAGGCAGAATATATAAGGCCCAAAGAACCTTGGCAACTGGGCTGAGATCCCAGTTACTACTAAAAATCCACACTGGGAGTAGATAGTTAAGGGCAAAGTGGCTTATCAAGTACTAAAGGAAACACCCAATATTAGGCACAAGGACATATGGAAGTGATTATTTCTTTAATTTTTTTATATTGGCTGTAGATATGATATTGCATCCTTAAATCCAGCATATATCTCTAAAATATATGTTGTTTGTAAATTTTGTTGTGCTACACACCTCTTTGAGAAACTGCTGAAAGGTAGGAATGTCAGGAAAAAAATACATATACATATGATGTCTTAAGACAATTTCAGGGATTCACAGCTTCTTAGAAAGTTACCCACAGCCTTCAATTTTAACCCTTTAGCAAAGAGAGATGTGACTTTGTAGGGTGATCTAGTAGTGCAGTGACCAGAATATATCAAGTCTAATTGACAGCAAGTCTATTTAGATAGCCTGCTGACCAGTGAGGATGTCCCAGGCTCTAGAATTGGGAGAATAATTAATAGAGTCAGCCTTGATGAGAAACCAAGGCTATTTATTACCACCATCTGAGTGTCCAATTTGGTTTAGAACGTGGAGCAAAGCTGACTTGTGGTGTGAAAATCAGTGGGCCCAGCTCATGGGAGCTGAGTCTAATAAAGGTTGAAAACTAAGATATCCAATGAGGTTGAGGCAATCAATGAATCTGCTGCCTGTGCACCATGCCCAAACACTGAGACAAAAACAGTGGGATTTTAAGGGTCAGATTTGAATAGTAAAGGTCAGAGGACAGGGTTCTGCTAATGGCTTTGGCAAAAGGTAAAAGAAGAAAGAAAGAAAAGAAAGAAAAGAAAGAAAGAAAGAAAGAAAGAAAGAAAGAAAGAAAGAAAGAAAGAAAGGAAGGAAGGAAGGAAGGAAGGAAGGAAGGAAGGAAGGAAGGAAGGAAGGAAGGAAGGAAGAAAGAAAGAAAGAAAGAAAGAAAGAAAGAAAGAAAGAAAGAAGGTGACCAGATGTTCTCCATTTAGAATCTGTAAAAGGGAAGTTACACTACAGTAGGAGGAATTCAGGTTATATAAAAGGAAAATCTTCCTTCTAACGAACTTTGTAAAGCATGAGACCTAGTAGCTGATGAACATTGTTATTCTCCTTCCATGAAATATTTAAAAATAGAACAGATGTTTGTGTGTCTTCAGTGATTTGAAAACAAGGTGGTCAGAGACAAGTGATCAGGACAGACATATACGAACATATTCAAACTCTCTGAAAGACTGGCACATCTATATTTGATGTTTATTTAAAATTTTTATAATTACTTTTGAAATCCATTGAATTCCTCTGATCTGACACTTCACCCAAAATTTTCTTGCCAAAATTTTGATGATAAAATTATGCTTGATATAATTTAGTCAACATAATCACATAGAATCCATTCATCATCTTCAGTATTACTATTAACTCAAATTAGTACATATTAATAAAAATTAATAGTGAAAACATCACAATAAAGCAGTCCAATTATAACTTTTGAAATTCTGTTTTTTAAGCATAATAAGACTCACATCTACATGTGCATACATGTGGAAAATAGTATCTTAAGTAAAATACACTCTGGAAAACTATGCAAAAAATAATGGAAAAGTAAATACAAAGAAATTCTGGAAAGACTGTTAGAAAAGTAATGAGATTTACAGATTGACCAAAAAACCCACGAAAACCTCCAAAGGATAGTTGACATTTGGTCAGTCAGTCAGAAAAGAGAATTGGCAGCTGGTCAGGAGAAAATGTGAATCATAAAAGTCTATCTCCTTCATCATACAATGCATAGGAAACAGACGTCCTGCCAGCTAGTTTTTGGTCTTAATTATAAGAGACAGTAACTACTTTATATATTTGGCTTTGTGACCAAGCTTAGATTTCTTATTCTTTCCACTTGCAATATACATAGCTCAAACTCATATAGAATTTGGGGTATAGTGTCTCAACCTCCCATCCATTCACACCATCTTTATTTTGGCCAATTGTTGAAGCAAAATTGCCATGTCTATCACCTCCAGCTGAAGTTTGACTTTCTAGCCAAACATTAGGACGCATAGTAGTGACTGCTATAGCAACAGACTAAACAGAAAACCTAAAAGGCAGAGTTAGAGGAAAGGGAAGCAATTCCAAATACAGAGAGGTAAGAAAGTAGTTAAAGAATTTTCAAACACAACCCCAAAGCATAACAAGTAAGGGATTCCACATCACAGCTAATAGTATTCATCATAAAAATATAATGATTTTCTATCACTTTGATAGAAATTGGCATTGCTTTATCAATTTTACCACCTAAGAATTTATTAAATGGTTTAACCTCAGTTTTGAATCAACTATAAATTAAAAGAACAATTTCAAAATAAGAATTCTAATACAAAGTTTCCAAATTCTGACTTTTTAAATAAGATTATATACAAATAATTTGAAATTATTCCATCCCTTTAGAGTTGCTTCCAGCTAGCTTTCCAGTTGAAAAGGAAAATATTAGCAGCACCAAATGTAAGCCACAAAGGAAAAAAAGACACCACCTGTCCAAACTCTACCTCCTTCACTTATTTTCTCTAAAAGTTTTTAGTTTCCTCAGTCCTTCCATTATAAACTCACACACACAACAAAAAACTCCTGGAACTAATAACTGATGATAGCAAAGTTGCAAGATACAAAGTTAAAATACAAAACTCAATTGTTTTCCCATGTACCAGCAATGATCAATAGATGAAATTAATGGGTGGCTCAGGTAGTTGAATGTCTGTGGCTCAGGTCGTGATCTCCCCTTGTGAGGTCGAGCCCTGCGTCAGGCTCTGTGCTGACAGCTCAGAGCTGGGGCCTGCTTTGGATTCTGTGTCTCCCTCTCTCTCTGCCCCTCCCCTGCTTGTGCTCTGTCTCTCTCAAAAGTAAATAAGCATTTAAACAATTAATAATAGTAAAATAATTAAAAATTTTAAAAACCACAATACCATGTACATTAGCATCTCCCCCAAATTAAATAGTTAGGTAGAAATGTAACAAAATTTGTACAAGATCTGTATGAGGAAAACCAAAAACTGATGAATGAATAAAAAGCCTAAACTAAATAAATAGAAGTATGTTGCAAGGTCATACATAGAAAAACTCAATATTACCAAAATATCAGTTCTACCAATTTGATCTATAAATTCCATGAAGTCTCAATCAAAATCCCAGGAAGTTATTTTGTGGATATTGAGAAACTGCTTCTAAAGTTTATATGGAGGAGCAAAAGATTCACAATAGCCAACACAATATTGAAAGAGAAGAACAAAGTTGGGACGCTGGTACTATCTGACTTCAAGATTTCCTATAAAGCTATGGTAATGAAAACAATATAGTGTTGGTGAAAAAATAGACAAACAGCTCAATGGAGCAGAATAGAGTCCAGAAATAGACCCATATATATCTACATATATACACATTATTATATAATGTAATATATATAATTATATATTCATATATAATCACATATATGTGATTTCAGCTCAGGTCATGATTTCACTATATATGTGTGTATATATATATGTGTGTGTGTGTGTGTGTATGTATATACATAGAGAGAGAGAGAGCCAACTGAACTTTGACAAAGGAGCAAAGACCATGCAATAGAGAAAAGACAGACTTTTCAATAAATGCTGCTAGAACAGTTGGACATCCATATGCAAAAAAATTAATCTAGACACAGCCTCATATCCTTTACAAAAATTAATGCAATATGATCACAGACCTAAATGCAAAATTCAAAATTATAAAATTTCGAGAAGATAACATAGCAGAAAATCTAGATGATCTTGGGTTTGGTGATGACTGTTTAGATATAGCACCAAACATGTGATGCATGAAAGAAAAAATTGATAAGCTAAACTTCATTGAAATTAAAGATTTCCATTTTACTAAATACACTGTTATGAGAATGAAAGGACAGCCCACAAAGAGAAATATGTGCAAAAAACATACCTGATAAATCAAATACCATGACACACCACTTAGAATGGTCTATATAAAACCCATACAAAAAATTTGGTGGGACTATTTTCTCTATAAATTAATAAGGTAATTCTAAAACTCATACAAAATAACAAATAAGACGTGTGGTATTGGTTCAGTAAAAGACAAATGATGCAATGGAACAATTAAGAACCCAAAGGCAAATTCATGCATATATAAACAGTTTACAGGGGTGCCTGGTGGTTCAGTAGGTTAAGCATCTGACTCTTGATTTCAGCTCAGGTCATGATCTCACGATTCCTGAAATCAAGCCCTGCATCAGGCTCTGCACTGTCATACTCTCTCTTCCTTTTTTTCTCCTTCTTTCTCTCTCTTTCTCTCTCTCTGCCCCTCCCACCCTCAAAATAAATAAACCTTTGCAGGGAGCCAGAGTGGCTCAGTTGGTTAAGCTTCTGATTTCAGCTCAGGTCATGATCTCATAGTTCATGATTCGAGCCCCACATCATCATCCATGATGACAGCTCAGAACCTGGAGGGTACTTTGGATTCTGTGTCTCCCTCTCTCTCTTGCCCTCCCCCATTCACACTCTGTTTCTCTCTCTCTCTCAAAAATAAGTAAATATTAAAAAATAAAAAATAACTTTGCATATAAAATATGGAGGATTGCAAAGCAATGAGAAAAAGATGAATTATTTCAATATTGAGTTGAGAATTTAAACAAGAAAAACATTTTTAATTATAGAAAAAATACAGAACTTATTCCTGATTTCACTTTTTTAAAATCAAACACAAAAATATAAATCATAAGAGATTCCTGGGTGGCTCAATGGGTTAAATTTCCAAATCTTGATTTCAGCTCAGGTCATGATCTCATTGTTCTGGAGACTGAGCTCCGTGTCAGGCTCTGCGCTCACAGCACAGCCTGCTTGGATTTTCTCTCCCTTCCTCTCTCTCTCTGACCCTCTTATGCCCATAGGCACACATAGGCTCTCTCTCTCTTTTTCTCTCTCTCTTTCTCTCTAAAAGTAAATAAAGAAATGGAAAAATATATGATAAAATTAATTATGAGAGTATGAGTAGGGGAGACACACACACACACACACACACACACAGAGAGAGAGAGAGAGAGAGAGAGAGAGAGAGAGAGAGAGAGAGAGAGAGAAATTTAAGCAAGCTCCACACCCAGTGCAGAGCCTGATATAGGACTTGATCTCATGAGCTTGAGATCATGACGTGAGCCATCCAGGTGCCCCTAGGAGAATATATTTGAAAGGCATGTAACTTGACAAAGGGTTTATGTACCATAAAGTGTATACCAGGATACATGTGCAAGAATATTCCAAACCAGCAACAATTTAACAGCCCAAAGTCAGAAGTAACTCAAATGCCCATTAATAGTGAAATGGATAAATAACTAGTGGCATATCTATACAAAGTAATATTATGCAGTGGTGAAAATGAACAAACTACAACTATTTTAATTAGCATAGTTAAATCTTAAAAACATAACTTTAAAAAAAGAAAGACTAAAAAGTATATTTACTATATGATTATATTTATAATAAGTTCAAATATAGAAAAAACCAAACTATATTGTTTAGAGATACATAAATGAATGATATATCTATAAGAAAAGCAAGGAGATACATACAGTAAATATCAGAATAGTGGTTAAATCTAGAGGGGAGCAGGTGATAAGCAGGAATGGCCAGGCTAAGGGTTTCGATATGATAAGTATATATACAACCGGATAAAAAATAATCCTCAGACTTAAAAAGAAACAACAATAAAATTGAAATTCTGACTATATACTCATAGTAAAGCTGGAAGGAGATCTTAAAAGCAATTGAAAAAGAACAGACAGATGATCTAAAAAAAAAAAAAGAAAAGAACATTTCTCACAAGATAACATCTTCAAATTTCTGAGAAAAAGTACTGTCTAAAAAGAATTCCCTATTTAGCTAAAATATTGTACAAGTTGAAGAGGGAAAGAAAGATTGCAGAAGTAGACCTAATAGAAAAGTGAACTTCTTTTTAAGCAATCACATTTGTACAGAGGAACATACTTAATTGGTACCAATTGTTTGGTCATTTTTGAGGGGCAGATAGATAGATTCTTTAGGACAGTTATAAAGGGCCAAACGTTATTTTAAAAATCCCTGGTAGACTAAGACCATGTATAAAAACTAATTCAAAATAAATCATAGATCTAAGTGTAAGAACAAAACAATAAAATTCTTAGAAGAAAACAGAGGAGTAAGTCTTGGTGACTTTGGATAGGAAATGGTTTCTTGTATAAGACCAAAAGAATAATCAACAAAAGAAAATAATAGACTCATTTCCAAATGAGGTCACATTCAAAGTATTAGGGAGTTAGGACTTCAACAAATCTTTTTAGGACACAATTCAATCCACAGCAGATGTGAATAGACATTTCTCAAAAGAAGATATACAAATGGCTGCTAAGCATATGAAAAGATGTCCAACGTCATCAGCCATCAGGGAAATGAAAATCAAAACCACAATGAAATATCACTTCACATTCACTAACATGACTAGACTCAAAAGACAGTAACAATTGTTAAGATGAAAAAAACCCTGCAGCATAAAAGATAACAACAAGTGCTGGCAAAGAAATTGAAAAACTGAAATCTTCATTTACTTCCAGTAGGAATGTGAAATGATGCTGCCACTTTGAAAAACACTCTGACAGCTCCTCAAAAAGTTAAGCAAAGAGTGACCCAGCAATTCTACTTCTAGGCATATAAATAGGAGAACTTAAAACATATGTCCACATAAAAAATTTGTACATCAATATTTATACCTCCATTGTTAATGATAGCCAAAAGATGAAAACAACCCAAATGTCCATCAACTGATGAACGGATAAACATTTATATAGTTAGTCCATACAACAGAGTATTTTTCAGCCATAAAATAAATTAAGTACTGATATATGATAGCACATGGATGAACCCTGAAAATTTTATGCTAAGTGAAAGAAACCAGGCACAAAAAGACATATTCTAAAATTAAATACTATTACTGTTTGCACTCTGTGCATATACTATAAAACCATGAACGGTACACTTTAAAATACTGAATTTATAGTATATGAACTACACCTCAATAAACTGTTATAAAAGGAAAGAAACTAAAATATCACTTCAAAAGAGTTGTCTGTCACTAGTCAAATGAAATATACAGATAACCTATGACCCAGCCATTCTACTCTTAGGGGTGTATGCGTGGTGTTTATCCAACAATTCTTGGATAGTTACATAATAACATCTCTGAAAATGTTTATCATCGTGCAGTGTGTGGTCCTGGGAAGCTGGAGGCAAATTGCACGTCCATCAGTAGAAAAGCACAGGTAAAATACGATAGATACATACTTCTAGTATTCGGCACCCACTCAAATAAGACTAGATGCACATATTTCAATGTTTCCCTCTGAATGAATCTCAACAATATGATGCTTGGCTCAAAACAAGCGTATATATTCATTATTTAAAGTTCATGCACAAAAATATTCATTTTGCAAGAATATATACAAATGAAAGATATACATTACTTAAATGGCTGTCTCAGGGCTAAGGAATAAAATTGAGTATGTATATAGAAATAAAAGGTAATTAATTCCTATGTCATGTGCTTATCATTTTAAAATAGCAATAAAATAAGGATTCCAGGGAACTAAGGACCCATGATAGCAAATGCAGAGTAGAATGAGATTGTCTGGGTTGTTAAAAGCTCCTACAGACATGATTCACTTGGGCAGGCTGACTCCATTTAATGGACCAGCACTAATTAAATATAGATCATGTATCTTACATCATATTTATGTTTACAGAAATGTTCTTAGGGTCAAGAATAAGTGATTTACTAAAAGTCATTTGGCTCACTATGAAAATGATTCTAGCAAATCAAGTAAGCTAACCAAACTCATCCTAAGAGTCTTGCCATATATATTTTAGTTGGTTTAAGTCTCAGTGCTTTTAATCAATCCATCTTTTGCCTTTTTAATATTTTTGTTACAATTCCCTCTATATTTTTTTACTAGTACAAAAATATATCTCCATATATTTAGGCTCCATTTGTCTCCTTGCCCCTAAATTGACATTAAAAAATAATATTCCACTATTTTTTTACATTCAGTAAATATGCAGATAGTGTTCTGGTTTATTTTTTCCCACACTCTTTGGGTCACAGAGTGTGTGTGTGTGTGTGTGTGTGTGTGTGTGTGTGTGTTTATCATTTAAAAAGGAAGTTCTTCATTACTACAGCCTTTTAATTTACTCAGTCTTATAATTTCTTAGAATTAAAAATTCTAAGAAAATTGTCATCATTTCCACAAGAACAAAAGTTATCATTACATTTCTAAGATATAGCAGTCTCTTCTCTTAGAAGAAAACTTCATTTTGTTGTCTAAAATTGTCAGTCCCAGCACCATTTCTCTGGCTTACTGAATATGTGGCAGAAGTTTAAATTATTTCCAGACCTCACGCTATTTTTATGTTAGTCATCTAAGCAAATTCTATTCGGCATACTCTTAACTTAGAAACAACTTTCCAGACAAACACCCTACCTCCAAGTAGTAAGAAGCAATAAGAATTACTGTCTCTGAGGTTCAGAGAAAATCCATGTCTGACAGGTACAGATTTACTGATTACTTAATGGTTTAAAATAAAAGAAATTTCTCAACTTTAAGTGAGCATATAGAAAACAATAGACTTTTTATTTTCCTGGGAATACACTTTAAAGAATACACAAAGAGCACTTTACCAGTTGGCCAAAAGATGAATCATCTCTTTTTAACAAACAAAACTTAGAGGACACACTTAGAGGCTACTTTGTATAAATCTAATTCACCATTAAAATAATACCCTTTTTGCATAAAGCTATACATTAGGGAAGACCAAAAAAATGTGTAGCTTTTGGTTAAGGCAATTTTCTATACATCAGATTTGAGTGTTAGTAATTTCTGAGCAGTTGCTTAACCCCTTAGAGCCTTAGGAAAGAAAGGATATTAAATAAGATGATCACTCGTTTCCCTAAAATTCTGTGATTCTCTGAAACAAAAAGTCTAGCCTCATCTTAATGGAATGAAATGAGAGATTCCAAACATTTGGTCAGTTACCAACTGCAATACTTAACCATTTTCATGATCAGGAAATTCTTCTTGAATAACCTAAATCTTAAGTCTTTCCAATAATCCTTTCTATAATGTAGCTAGAAAATAGATGATTACTTTCCCTTGTATGGAAAAAATTTAATTCCATACTAGAATAGAGCTAATAAATCACACATCACATTTTCTTTTCCAGGCTAAACAGTCCCCAACTTTCCTTAAAATCTCAATTTCCAACTACTTAATCATGCATTGGCTTTCCTGCAATTCTACTCCAAGTTTTCTAGATTTTAGTGATGGATCTCAAACCCAGACAACAAAATTCATAGAGGGTCTGAAAAGAGCGGAGTATAATTCTCTACCAGTTGTGGACATGCATAAGTAACACAGATATTTCAGGAACTAAGAAAACCTTCACTCCTTGTATATCAGGACCACCAATTTTGTGAAATGATTATAACCCATTTTTGCCAAGAATGCCAGTGTAAATGACTGGGTGGTTCTCCTCTACCATCCACAAACCAGAAGAAGGTACAAATAGCATTACTCTATAGTATTCTATGGAAAGATAGATTTCAAATTAGGTGGATCAAAACACTGGCTATTTTCTGATCTCATACAATAGCAATGTGGACATGTGTTGTGCTTTTGTATATGAAGCCTCAGATAAAATTAACTTGCCATGATGAAAGGCAATATGATGACAGAAAGTATAAAAAGTTTTGAATGTGAGCTCTGATTCAAATTGTATCGCTTACTACTACTTGACAGCCTGTGTGCTTCCATAGGTTATCATTTAATTTCTCTGGACCTTAGTTTCCTCAAACACAATTGAAAATACCAATATGTACCTCCTAGGATTGTTGTGAGATTTTAAATGAGATAATTAAGGTATAACCCTGATGTATATTACTGTCCTGTCCACTCAGGCTAACTCTGGCACAACACCAATACAAAATCAGAATTCTTGACAAGTATCAACAGGAAATCCATTTACAGCAAGCATATTATAATTTGAGTATTTTTGCTGAAGATTTACAAGGTCTTGGGAGTGCACATACATTTCAGTCCCTAATAGTTCTCTTTAATTTTCCCCAGGTTTTGACCACAAGGTCTGTCTTTTCCTAACCAGAAGTTCAGTCTTACAAGTGCTCATCTCCTTTCTCTTGCATCATCCTTACACTTTGTCCTGCTCTTTGTTATGTGAACAATTCTGCCCATCCCAAGGTTTGGCATAAAAACATAGACCTTCCCCTAGAAAGTGCTCAGCAAATAACAGAAGGCACTAGAGAATTATAAATACCTGTTTTATCTACTACAAAAGAAAAGGTCTTTTTTTAAATAAAATTTTTTAATGTTTTATTTACTTTTGATACCGAGAGAGACAGAGCATGAGAGGGGGAGGGGCAGAGAGAGAAGGAGACACAGAACCAGAAGCAGGCTCCAGGCTCTGAGCTAGCTGTCAGCACAGAGCCTGCCACAGGGCTTGAATCCATGAACGTGTGATCTGACCTGAGCTGAAGTCAGAGGCTTAACCGACTGAGCCACCCAGGCGGCGCTGAAAAGGCCTTTTAGATAAGGTGCTTGATGACCGTGACCTTCCTTCATTCATCCTTGTGGGAAATTGCAGTAAAGGGAATTATTATGTCATGCCAAAAACTAATAGATACTGAATCATGATAAGTATTTTAATATGAAAAATAATGCTGTTTCCTGTTTTACAATTTATTGTTTTAAATATTTCTAGTGTCTATGGTCAACCACTGTAGTTAAAAAATCAAAACCAAATGCATTGATATTCTTCTAAGCAAGAACTAGAGGTAGTGATTGAATAGACACTATTATCTTTTTAAGCCTGTGTATAATTATTTTCATCTTACTTAACCCACGTCTTATCTCTATTTACAGTATTCTAATTTTGCTCTGCTAAATGAGTTATTTCTAGAAGGACAGCCCTTGTCTGGGGAAGCTCTTCTAGGATTTAAGGGGTTTTGGCTATAGTTAATCAAACTTTGACCACACAACAGTGGATCTTACTGAAGCTCTGAGCTAACAGGAAAATAATCTTTAAGAATACTTACTTTTGTATTACAAATCTTTCCTACATTTGCATAGAATTTATTCAATCATGTGACATTTGTTTTCTAAACTTCATAATTTTAAATTGTATTGGCAAAGTATTTTTACTAACATTATATTATTCTCATTAAAGAAACAAAATATTGCCTTCTAAATATCTGTAGCATATTTTCCTAACTCACCATTTACATCTTTTTTTCAAAATATTATGTATACAATAAATTAAAGAATACATAATAGTTGAAACAAATATTCCTTTAATTTTGGTTTTTTTTTTTCAAATAAAAGAGAATGCTTTCTTTAAAAATTCCAACCTCTTGGAATTAATGCTATTGGTCATAATTTAGAGGCAAATCTTACAGAGTACCATTAATTTGCTTTGCAGATTATATTTTAAGCCTTTCCTTCTAAATACCACCAACTAGTCTATTAACTGCACATATGTAAGAATACAGAAAGCTTTTTTATTTCTAGAAAAGAATATTCCTTTTGATTATTTATAATAAATCAATGATAGACCAATTGATTTAGTATTTGTATTAGGTTGAACCTTATGAAATTGCCATTTTTAGGTCAAAAATGGCCAAATATCACCAATTTCCTATAGTTCAAACTAATAATTATCTTTCTGGCCCAGGAGAAAAATACTGAACCATATTCCTTCCTATTGGTTACACAGTAAGACTCTAGGAAATCGTGGTTATCCATCACATGCACTACACAGACTGCTTACAATTTCAAATTTTTATCTCAGCCAAAACCAACTTTTATATTTCTTTTCTCAAAATCAGGCAGTCTGTACATTGAGGGCGGAATTGCAGCTGGTTGTTGAGTTTGGGGACTTTTATTCATTGTATGTAATGATCACCATACGCTATTTAATGCCATATATTTCCTGAATTATGTCTGCTGAGGTGTCTTACTCACAGGCTTACTTATGGTAAACTGTTTCCTCTGAGGTTAAGGACATGGAAAAACGTGGGAAATTTTTTCTGATTTCACCACTGACATCAGACTTCCAAGATACTGCTAAACATGTCCTAGATTTTAAAAGTGTATGCTCACCATATTACATACAATCATTGTCTTATTGCCACATTTAAATTCTCCTTAGGAATTGCTCACTATGAGTCATGCTACACAAGTTTGACTCACTTAAGGCTCTAGAATTTTAAAAAAGTACTTTAAAAATATATTTAAACAGAAGTTGGCATGTTTTTTTATTATTTCTGGAAAATAGCATCATAATTTAGATTTAATATATTTCAAAAATACAAGATTTATTTTCTCCTGTGCAATAATATATTGGCTTATGTCATACTTTTTGGTAGTTTTCCAGTATTTTTTAGTTATTTCCATTACTTCTGTTATTTTGAACTTCCCATTCAATAGCCATAAATCATATCTAAAAATTCAATTCTTGGTTGCATTTTAGTTTTCTTATTTTTCTAATGGAGAAAAAGTATATTTCATGAGTGCTGACCATTATAGATTAAGTCGAATTTTTGGAGTAAAACAGATCTGCATTTGAATCTCAACTCTGCCATGTATCAGCTATGAAACTTTGGGGACACTATTTTACTTCTCTAACTCTGTTTTCTCATTTGCAAGATGATAATAAAAAAATTATATGTAGAAGTTAATTTAGGTAACAAATATAAGATACATAATTTATTATTAACCTATATTAAGTAGTGAATAAAAGCACTATTTATTAATAGTATTATTATTTACCCAGTAAACCAAAACAAGAAGTTCTCAAACAATAGATCTTTTAATTATCTAAAGGTTATCTACAAATATGAATAAGTTAATCAAATGTTCTTAACATAACCCTAAAATTTGCTGAAGCACATGATAGAATTAAGGTAAATCAAATAAGCAAGAACAAGTATGGCTTATTTGGTTAAATAAGGGGTTGAAAACACAGGGGCTGGGTTAATTATTACCTGTGAATTTAAGTCAATCATCATAAATCTTTGCCCCTCTCTATGTCCCATAAAAGCAAAACATTACAGACATTACAAAGGTCTACCTAGCCATTTTTCCTAGACTTGAGAATCACAGGGCAGAGTCCTTTGCAGGCTATAGTTTGGGAAGACATTAGGTTTCAGAAACAAGAAAAGCGTTGCTAGCCACAAGGTATACACAAATTCTACGGAAACAATATGTTAAAATAAAACCAAAGCAGATCACCCTGTATTGTAATTTCATATAGTTAATCATAGATCCAGCGTTTTTTCATCACAGCCGTATGTGAAATATTCTAAAAAAAAAAAAAAAAAAAAAAAAAACGGCTCGTTGTCAGCAACTTGACCAAATAGAGTGGAGAAAACAATGGTGATTTTCCAGTCCTCACTGGCAGTATTTGAGTAGGGGTTAGGAAATCTCTTTCCTCTATAGGGAAAAATCAGAATCTTTTCAGGTTTCCAAAGTGGATGAGTCCTAAGGGGTCATGTAGGGATTCCTGGAAACACTACTTTTATTGCTAAACATAGGGAGTTTCCTCCAGGAATATAAATCACTCTCACTCCCAGAATGCTAGCAGCAGACACCTGAGAGATGTTCAAATGAGAGCAAGAAATCATAGAAACTATAGATACGCACTATGGTGCAGGCAATACTAGCCATCACCCCAGAATAGACAGGGTATGCTCAGTGCAGGAGATGATGCCAAACTGATCAGGGTATCCAGGGTGTTGAGTATGAAAAATAATCTATGTGAAAAATTACATAATTGAGTCTACAGTCATGGACTGAAGCAGGATCTCCTGGTAAAATAGGAGACGTGATTTCCAATCCTAGTGGCTCAAACAAAGAAATAATCAAGAGAGCTAGGAGCACAAAAGGGAAAATAAGCACTACAGGGCCCTTCAACAATGTAGTGCAGCAAACAAAGCCCAGATCTAAAATTATGCTTGAATCAAAGTAGATGACTTACTTGAAGCTAAGTGGAAGTATCTGAGAAACCCTGTCACCAACTAGCAAGTCTTGGTTTGAAATTTTTGACCAGAACTAAATGACACAGAGGAGTAAGAGATGACTCAAAGGTGAATTAGGACCTTGACTCTAGACAATCATGCCTATATAGATGTAGATTCTTAGAAGAGAAACTCACTTTAAACTAAATATAAAGAATTATATTTATACCTAAGTTAGTTGCTAGACAGAATTTACCTTAGGTGTTTTCTCAAACAATCCTTTGATTTGATTTCAAATTATTTCTCAGATATTATATTCTGATAATCTGAAAGTTGTTATAAACATAACCAGGAAATGCTGTGCAAATGACATCCTTATGGTTAGTTTGAGAAATGTTAGTTTCAGAAATGTGACCCAAACAGGAAACGATTTGGGTGACTAGAAATTATGAGGAACATAAAGTTTGCATACATGTGTGTGGACAAATATTTGTATTTCGGTTAAAGTTCCATTGAATAAATAGGAAAGTTCTTAGAAAATATTTTCTGCCACATTTTTAAATCACAATTTGATTGTGTCTTTATTATATTCTTCCCATTGTAAGCTGAACTAGATATTCTCCTCCTGGCCAAATATGGGATCAAGAATAGTCAAATTTAGGGAAAAAATATTTAACTTCCCATTAAGAATCAAATACTTTTTTTAACTTCTAGAAAATTAATTGACCAAGTCATTTCTCAGTGACAGTAGAGTTTCCACCTTCTTGAATCTTATTCAGGAAATTTTGCTGGAGGATAGCAGATGGCATTACCATTTTGGTTAATAATTAAGGAGAACATACAGTCTGTCAAAAAAATTCATTGTATATCAACAATCTACAAAGCAAACTTCTGGGGAAAAATAGAAAACCAAACATGAGAGAGCATGATCCCTGATTTTAAGTAGTTTTTAGAAATTTTTCTTTGTCTTCACTCTTAAAATGCATTATAAAGGATCTCTTGCTGGGTTTTTCTTATATATTATTTGACATATTCTGAGCTCTTTCAGTCTGAAGTTTTCCACTTTTCTTCAGTTCTTTAAAATCCTATGTTATTATTTCTTGCAATACTTTCATTTCTTTTTAAAATGTTTTCTCTTTTTCTGGAACTGTTATTAGATACTGATACTTCTTTTGTTCTGCGTATTTCTTAACTATTTTCTCAATCTTTCTATCATTTTATCCTATTGTAATGCCTTCTAAGAGAGTTCACTGACCTAAAATTTAAAACTGTTAATGAGCTTTTGAGCTATATCTTTTCTTTTTAGTTACATTTTAATGCATTATCTTAATAATCATCTGTTCATAGCCATCACGTCCAACTGGTTCCTCTCCATAAGAGTCTGTTTATGCCTCATGTTTTATTAAACTCCCTTAGCTCTCTCAAAATATTTATTATGCTTATTTTAAATTATTTTTTAAATTTGTTCTTCCTCTGTAATGTGTTATTTCATATACTTACAACATTCAGGAGGTGGGAATAAACTTATGTTCAATGCATCACCCTTGTTTTCAAACTTTATTTTCATTTTATATTAAAAATCTTAATCCAAAAAGAAAAAGAAGGAAAACAATCATAGGAGGATAAAAAGGAAAGAAATAAAAAAGAAAAAAAAACAATCAGACATACCCTACCATATAAAGAAAAGGTGACATAGTTTGGAGAGAAGAGGGTGAGCTTTCAAAATAAAAGGAAAACAAGCAAGTAAAATAAAAGTACAAAACACAGATTCCTAGATGGCAGTAAAAGGAAATATCTAAAGACTTAAATGATAGATTCTTTAAAAAACATACATATAATAATGGATAGGAAGATAGAATCATTTTGAATTGGTAGATATATATAAAAGTTGACTACTGTCAAATCTTTAGTATGTATAGTTAAGGTATAATGAATACAGCAGTTGTGTAAGGAAGTCAAAGGCCACAAACATTTTAGACCAGGTATCAAAATCAAATTGTTAAAAGGCTAAAAACATCGCCTTGTATTTGAATGCTAAAAATCCCTTCCTTCCCCATAAGATAAACATCTAGTCACCTATTGATAAAGGTTATGCATGAGTCTTCCACCTACCTAAATTCTGGGAAATTTTTACATACCAAATAAATTTATTATCAGAAATTATTGTCTAAGGCAATTGCCACTTCTGTTTTGTACCCCACACATTTTTTCAATAAATAAAGCTGACTTTCAGGTCAGAGCTGAGATGCCTGCCTGGTGAGCAAAAGAAGCTGAGGCTCTCTCACTCTCTTTTGCCGACACCATCCATCCTTCAGGGGAACCTTAGACCTGCTGGAGCTGGACTCAGCCATCAGTCAGTTAAGCGTCTTACTTACTTCAGCTCAGGTCATGATCTAATGACTTGTGAGTTCGAGCCCTACATCAAGCTCTGTGCTGACCGCTCAGAGCCTGGAGCCTGCTTCGAATTCTGTGTCTCCCTCTGCCTTTGTCCCTCCCCCGTTCACTCTCTGTCTCTCAAAAATGAATAAATGTTAAAAAATAAATAAAATAAAATAAAATAAATTTTGGGTTTTGTCAAAAATTCAGAAATAGCAAAACTAAAGTCACCAAAGTAATCAATAGTAGTGAGTAGGAGTATTTGGCATATAAGAAAAGTTCCCAAACTTAGAACTCTCAAATTTAAAAGTGATACGAAACTCAGGCATGGTGTCACAGGATGATGTAAGAAGTGAAAATCAGGAAGTTGTTTAACCATTACAGTGATTGATTTGGACAATGGAATTTTCCAGGTAGCTGGGGATTAGCTAACCATGATTATCTTATACCATGTTTAGGGAGATAACTTAAGTTTCTTTTATGTTTATCAGGGCATTTACAAAAAATAAATTAAGTTAAATTTCTCTTAGGTTCATAAGATTTGGTTTTGCTTACATGGCTTTAATATGTCTAATCAGGGGATTTGCAAGTCTGGTCTCAGTTTCAAGTCAATTTTAACAATTTCTTACACTTTTTGCTTCATATCAGATAGTATAAAATAAGAATTCATATTATACAGATATTCAACAATAAACTAAAAAAGAAAAAAGTTTGTTTCAGAGAATTTTTCTAATCCATTCTAGCCCCAAAGTGAATTTGACAATATTGTTTCAATTATTTCTGTATTGTCAGAATAGAGTATATACATTTTATATTTGGGCAAAATGCTGTGAAATATTTCTTACATTGAACAAATCAAACAGATAAATTAAGGTCCATAGTCTTAGGGGTTCCTATGTATCTATAGGGATAAAATCCAAGCAATTACCCAGCAATAAGTCAATTTTCAGTCAAAAAGAAGCAAATAATTGACTTTGAATTGATTTGCAGCTTCCCATTTAAGCATAAGATTATAATTTATTAACCAATAATTCTAACACTATTTAATAAGTGTATGATTTTTCTTATTGGACTGTATAAAAGTGAATTTAAAACAATGTATATGTACACTTTATGATAAGTTAGCTTTGAATATTTATTTTATCACTTAACCTTACAAAACCCTTGTGAGTTTGCCAGGATGCATATTATTAATTTTTTTATTTTATAAATAAAAACTAATGAATTCAACTAAATCAGCAGACATGTTCACTGCCATATAACTGATATAAAGTGGAACTATCTAAACAAAAATTGAATTGAAAGCCAAACTAGTTCATCATATGCAGTAATAGTAAAAGGAGCTTGGAACTTTATGCATCAAACCACTGACCTAAAAATGCCACATGGTTATGAATAACTAGGAAAGAACGACAGCTGGGCAGTCTACCTCATGTAAAATTGCAATGAATGGCATGGTTTACATGAGTAAAGACTCTGAGTTTACTGGATATTTAGCAGACAGTGTCTCAAAAATTCAGACTCTCCAAGTAGTGACTAAAGAATAAAAATGTGGTTTCCAACAACTCATCTTTATGTTTGCTTAATGAGGCAAAGAATCTCAGTCCCATATTAAGTTTTTGATTAAAAACTAAACTGTATGATCAGAATGGCTGCCAATAATGTCATCTCTAAGAAAAATTAAGTTCAAGGGTCTGCAAAAAACTCATTCATTCAACAAATATTTACTGAGTGTGTACTATATCTATGGAGATATAGCAATGCACAATACAAAGCCCCTGGTTTTGGGAACTTAGACTCCTCTGAAAAGATCAAACAATAACGAAACTACTAAGTGTATATGTGCCATTAAAAAGAATACAGAAGGTGAAGGGGCGATCAGGGGTGATTTGTGCAGAGACCTGAAGGGAGTGAGGGAATGAGGTGTGAGAATATATATGTAAAAATAACTTCTTAAGCAAAGTATCAGCAACTAACTGCAGAGGCTCTGAGTGTGCCTGGCATATAAAAGTGGAAACCCTTCTCTCATCGGGCCAAGTGTGGCAATGGGGTGAGGCTGGCAAATGGAGGACAGAAATGAGAGATGGCTGATCAGAGCATCTGGAAGGAATCTGTGTATTAAAATTTCATAAGTTGCCAAAGGATCAAAAAGGAACATAGAATAAGACATAGAATACCACAGCAGGGAGCAGTAAGTCTCTAGGCATTTGTACTCAAGGTACAAAATATTGAAAATGGTAAGCAGAGGTTTTCACTCTAGCCTTGGTCCATTAAACATGTACATCTTATCCACACACCACCAGCTAGACCTCAGGAACATCCAGAGTATGAATTGCCCCGTGCCACCACTAGCATGACCAAGGGGAAGTAATATATGTTGAGAATAACATTCAGATACATGTCAGAAATACAACTGCAGTGTCTTATCAAAAAAAAAAAAGTTTGCCTCCCTCACTTTCAAATTTAAAGGTTAGCAAGTCTTGTACCAGTGTATCAACAACACAGCATTATCAGCATCTTCCATTACTTCAGGGTTATGAGATGGTTACTCCACATCCAGCTTCATATCCCAAAGAGGCTAAACTCCCTACAAATCCTCAATTAATTCTACAAAAATACCCATTAAGTTTTCATTTCCCACTCAGTGGCCGAAACAGTGTTGGCTGCAAGGAAGTCTGGGAGTTTCTGTAGAGAGATCTAAGGCTACCTTCGACAATGTTGGGATCTGAAGCATTGAGGTGTTATGATGCAAACAACCATCATTCAGAAGTCAAGTAACGGAAACATCCATATTCTAGTTATCAGCAAGTAGACCCATAGGGCCAGTGATAAATCAAGCGTTCTTTGACCTAAGAATTCTTTGCATATCACAGGTAGGAAGTGAGACCCCACATTGTGAAACATATTAACATTACCATTATTAATAATCAAAAGGTGAAAATGAAATAAATAAAGATAAAATAAGACTTGATGACATATAATTCTCTACCTCCATATTAGCTCTTTATTCAGCTCTGGAAATACATAGATATGATAATGTATTTAAAATACTTCTGTGTTCCTCCGTTTGGAATGTTAGTGTAAAAATAAAATGATACCAAAATTTTTAAATGCATAATATTATAAAATAAGTATAAATATTGGTAATTAAGAATCAGTAATTCCACCCCTACTCCTTCTAGTGTCTTGTCTGATGCAGTCACTGACAACTATTGCACTTGCAATATAAAAATAATAAAACTATGACCAGAATAAAGAAAATTATTAGATAGAGAAGGTAGTGGAAGGCATATCTTTACTCTAAGAAATTTCATATAACAGAATGTAAAATAATGAATTCTTTTATCTATAGCATATAGAAATAAGATGGATTGGCTTCCAGCACATTATTTGTACACGTGCTGCCTTCCATTCTTGAGTTATACATCCATCTATGTGGGTACTTGATTCATCTTTCATACATCAGTGATTTTGCTATCTGAGTGGGATAACAAGAGCAAAAGAGGTTAGTACACGTGGGCAGGATCAAAGTAAATGGCTTGATTCAGAAGAGTTTTTGTGTTTGATGATCTTTGAATACTTTTAAAAGATCTAAATCCTAGAATAAATACAAAGTTGCTATTAGATACTATAAATGAGATGCATCATATTTTCTGTTAAAATCAATTTGAAGAGAAACAACCAAAAATCTATGATAGTTATTGAACAAATTCAGCAGATATAGTTTTCTACATCTTAAAGTATAAAGTCTGAGAAATAATATTCAAGGGCTGCCTATTCAACTTCACCAATGTATAAATTTGCCTCCTATGTCATCAAAATAGCTAAGGATTTTTAGTTTAATGCAGGGAAGTAAACAGCTATGGAACCCTTGTGTAGGGAAATATAATACTGCTATTTAAATGAGTAAATGCAACTAGTTTGGAAATGAAGAGGAAGGAAAGAAGATCAGAAGGAAGGAGAAGGGTGGAAAGGAGAGAAAGAAAAAATAGGGAAGAAGAGAGAAAAAAGAGAAAGGGAACCAGAAAAGAAAAGGGAAAATAAGAGAAAGCAAAGCAAAGCAGAGAAAATTCAAAGAAAGGAAAAACATTAGCCTATGACGTTTTTGAAAGTGCAAAATGTGGACCTGGCTTAATCCCCATGGTCCTCCTCCAAAAACCCATAACCTCAGACTAATTATGAAACAAACATATAAATATCAATGGAAGGATTCTACAAATTCCTGACCAATACTCCTCAAAACTGTCAAGATTATCACAAATAATCAAAATCTGAGGAACTGTCACAGCTAAGAGGAACCTAAGGAAACACGATGACTACATATGATATGGTGTCCTAAGTAAGATCTGGAACAGAAAAAAAAAAAAAGATATTAAATAAAAACTAAGGAAATCTGAATAAAGTATGGAATTTACTTAGTAATAATGTATCAATATTGGTATTAATATTGGTTCATGAATTGGTATTAATATTGGTTCATGGTTAACGTAAAATATTAACAAAATTGGAAAACAGGTGTGGGGCATATAAAAGTTTTCCATATCATCCTCACATTTTTTTTGTAAATAAAATAGGATTATTCTAAGGTTAAAAGTTTATTTCTAAAAATTTGGGCTTAAAAATCATTCTAGCAACTTCAAAAACTACCATATGAATCCAACCGTATTCACCATTAATTGGAAAAATGTACTAAAATTACATGTTACAAAGAATAATGTTGCTTAGCTTAACTAGTCAGAACCAGAATCCTTAGAATAGATGATACCTTTCCTATCCTCTCAGAATAAACATCTTCAGCCAACAGGTTGGCTTTTCTTCACTAGGCTCCTCTTTTCAGAAAGAAGAGAGTGAAATTGTCATGGGTAGCGCAGGAAATATATATGTCTCCATCGTGATGTCCATCACCTTAAAACTAAACCTTGACAACTGTGGACATTTTTCAAAAGCAAAGCATAACAATTGCTACCTTTGGGGTCAGGAAAACCTGACTGGGATGCTCACTGTCTCTGTTCCATTGAACAATTTACTTAAACTGTTCTCATCTCTTTTCCCAATTTTAAAAGTATATATAATACAATGGACCTCATAGGTTCACTGTATGATTTACATGAAAGAATGTATGGGAATCATTTAGCACAGAAATTGAGACATAGCTCTCAAAAAATATTAGCAAGGTTTTCAATTTCTTCAGAACTTGTCCTCACTTGTTGTGTAGTCACTAGAACTATTTGCCAAATATTTCTGGGTCTACCTTCATTCCAGGCATTTGATTAAGTTATACTTTGTGGTCCTCTTTTGGTTGGGAGGGCATGAGACATTTTGGCCAAAAGATTGTGAACAAAGGGGCTGCATGTCTTTTCTGAGTCACTGGGAGATTCTGCAGATGTCCTTCCCTTGGGCAAGGGGACCACTCGTGTTCAGGCAGCTATCTGAGCTGATGTCTCACCCTCGGCCTCTGACTAGTATCAATCAGTAAAGCTCTAATGTTGACCACCCACAACGACACAGTACAAGTAAACCTTCCGGTTCCTAAACCACTGCGATTTTATAAGTATAACCTAGCCTGTCCTGCCTAACATACTTCAGTTCTCAACAGTCATAACAAGCTTCTTAAAACTCCAATTCAAATTAATATGTCATGTTGAAACAGGCTTTTATACAGACCTGGCTCTGTTAACAGAATAGGTAAAAATAACAAGAGTGTCTTGTACATAGAGAATGAAGTATTACTTGTGTTGGATAAAAACAGAACTCTTCAAGCACTGTAAAGTAAGGAAAGGAAATACTTACTGAATAGATTTACCACAGTTTTCTCGGACTCAAGGATCTTATCAAATCTCATTCGATGTTCAAAGCTTTTTGTCCAAAGTAGAATTAGTAATCAATTCTTTGGAAGAGTCTTTTCATTCCATTTTGTTAGTGCTCTTAACCAGTGGCCACTTTTTTTGTTTTAATGTGGCAGCCAAATACAGCTGATTCTCGCTAACCCAAGGATTTGACGAGAAGAATATAAGGCATGCTTGAGTAACAAAAACTTTGCTGGAGTGCTTTATTGTTTGGAGATGGGATTTGTTTTTGTTAACTTTGTTTATTTCATGAAGCCACTTCCTCTGTGATATCCATATTGACACTTCCAAGGTAGCCTCCAGGTTACTATTGTATAAACATGCACATGTGTGTGTTTGAGAGACAGAGGCAGAGAGTGTGAGAGCGCAAGTGGCAAGAGTTCTTTTGAGACTATATCCTTTAAGGAGAGAGAAAAATTGAAACACCGAGCAAGGCCTGACGAACCCCTCTGCTAGCTGCTGTCCTTGAATACGGACATCTGTCTTCTGAAATAGGCCACCGGCAAAAGCTAGACCACATCCAAAACTTCTCCAAGGCTTGAAAAATCACAACTGTGTTTTACTTATTATAGTCCGGGACCTAACCACACCTAAACACTGCTTGTAATTCCAGGTCCTGCACCTCTAGAGAGAGTTGAAACTATTTGAAAAAATCTCTTGAGTTCTATTAACCTCCATTCATAGTCCAGTTTTCTCACATGTATCATTTCACTTGGTGCACAGAAACATCCTAGAAGATAGGGAAGGCATGAAATATTGTCCTCATTTTATAGAAAGAAAAGCTAAAATTGAGATAAAATAACTAATTCTCGGAAGATGGCACACCACAACTACAAGGCAGCACGAGAGTGCACCTGAGTAATCTAACATGACATCTTCCCACTAGCAATAATGCTTCCAGCCAAGCACAGTGTCAAAGACATAATTTCAGTTAGTGGTAAAAGTGGTCTCTTAAAGTAAAAGGGAAAAGATTTTTAAAGATAATGTGTCCCTGGGGAAGTTCCTTTGATAAAATAGAATGTCCTTTAGAGGTTAATTTCTCTATCATAATATTTTTTCATACTTTTCTCTTATTAACTATAACCAGAGAATCTTTCTGTGAAGCAAATGAATGGCCAGCTGAGGCATGAACATTTCTGATGGAGGAAATCATTTAATTAGGATGTCACCCATCTTCTCAAGGAACGCCAGATGAATACATTTCACATCAGTATCATAATATTCCATAAGACATCACGGGCATATGTTCCGACACTACCTTATTTCCCCAGGCGGCCATTAATTTAACTTAATTACACTTTGAGATTTAGTACCTGGATTCCTTGGGTGGCCTAAAGGCGCCTCCACAGAAGCTCACATGTGGTAAAACAAATGACTGAGGACAGAGAGAGCACTAAATGGCACAGGCTGGTCAGATTGCACAGTTTGGCGCTGCATTTAGTAAATTACAGTCAAGCAGCTTTTAGCTGCATCCTGACTGTCCATTTTCAGATGGTACTTCTGCCAAACACCAGATCACTGGGGCTCATTAAAAAGCTCAAATAGCACATTCAAATTTGGAACTATAGGTCTTATTTATTTCTAGTTTTTCAGCTGGCAGACATGAAAAGCACTTTTGAGCAGCAAAAAAAAGAAGAAATAACTTACAGTGAATGGAAAATGTTAGGAAAGCGAGGGCTAGACAATCCTATGAGTCACTACTGAGATATCTACAGGCATAGGGATTCCAGTCCACTCATTAAAGTGTGGGCTGAAATGTTGCTTTATTTTTCAAGAATTTCCATGGGAGGCACTTGGAGGGAAAAACAGGCGGTGGTCACACTTGACTACAGCCAGAAAAGGCGTATCTTGAGAGTGGTGAGACACTGGCACAACCTGAAGACACTCTAGAACACAGACGAGATTACCACTTTTAAATGATTTTAAGAGACTTTATGGCACTATTTCAAAAGTGAGCACAATCCTTCAAAACATTATTCTAAATGAACGCATGTAGCTTCTAAAATTATTTTTAATTTACTTATGGGCTCATAAATACAACATAGAGTTCGTTTTGTCTAGTATTTAAAATTTCATCAGGGTACCTGAGTGGCTCAGTCGGTTAAGCGTCCGACTTCAGCTCAGGTCATGATCTCACAGTTGGTAGGTTCAAGCCCTGAGTCAGGCTCTGTGCTGAAAGGCTGGAGCCTGCTTCAGACTCTGTGTCTCCCTCTCTCTCTGCCCCTCTTCCACTCATGCTCTGTCTCTCAAAAATAAATAAACCTTAAAAACTTTTAAAAATAATAAAATAAAATGTCAGAATGCCTATTCCTAGCAAAGGAGAAAAATAATCTAAGAATAGGAACTAATTTCAGACTCAAAGTTTTCTTTGTAGGAAGACATTGTCATCTATTATTTTTTCACAACAGGAACAAAATGAAGAATAAAACTGAGAAAAAATGTTATGTTGTATATATTAACATAGAGTGAATACCATAATATCTGTTATCTACTTCCAAGAAAAAATTAGTTTATGCCTTTGAGACAATCTGCCTAAGTTTGGGAAGTGTCAGTTCCATTCCTGAGCAACCATGGTGGGCAAGAATATCCTGGCTCTCTCAATTATCAGCTGAAAATTTCAGTGTCTTCTGTAAAAATGCAAAAAATTATAGTGAACTTAATTAAAGAACATGAGCAAAGGACTTGGCACATCACAAATGGTACTTGCTGTTATTAAATTTTTAAAATATTGTTCCTTAAAAAAGTAAAGAACAGCTGAATACATGCTGGTGTTTGCCTTTCTAGTTTTGTTACTGACCACTGAGATTTGGTGCAGATGTGCCCCAAGCACACTGAACACAGGACCAGTGACTTAAGGAAGGACAAAGGGAGTGCAGGGGAGATGTAATGATGTAGAAGTGTGGAAAACACCCACTTTCAGGCCCCTCCTTCATCCAGGTTGACAAGTATTTGATGAACTCCCACTGTGGCCCCGCTCCTACGAGAGATTCCTCATGCCCACCTTCAAGAACTACTCTCAATGAGAAGACACAATTTGTACACGCAAAACAATGAACTTAGATACTAAAATGAGTGGTATCATAAAGGTTACAATGGATATTTAACAAATCATGTCAAATTATAAGATTTAGAACCAAACATGTGCAGAGCCAGCTGCAAAAAATATATATATATGATGATTAATCTTAATATATCTCCAAAATCCATACTGTACTTAATGGTTTCTAAATTAAACTGGAAATCCACTAACTTGGGTTTCATCTATCTGAATTTTAAATAATATTTACCTAATAATTTCTCAAAAATCTCAAAGGTAAAAAAATCATGTGTTTCACATTTCACCTTTATGAGATCAAACCATTCAAGGATTTTTTAAATTGTGTATTATACATGTGTGAGAGCAAAGAGCAAAGGCAGCGTTCAACAGATGTCAACAGCTCCATAGAAAAAAAGATCAGAAAAGAAAGTATGCCCCCTAGTGTTTATGGAATGAACAGATGTCCAGCAGTTTCTGAACAGGAGTCATAGCTGAAAAAAGATTGATTTGCTTCCCTCTAATTTTCTAGACCTTGGTTCCAGCATGTTGCAACAAGCTTATGACTGTGCATATGTAACTAAAGCTATTGCAGGCAAGTCTAGTCCTTGCCTCTCTCCTCTGCAAAATACAGACGTGTTAGATCGTTTATCTGCTTGTGCTGATCTTCCTATTGAACTGTTTAATACCTGAAAGTAAAAGAAAATTTGTTCTCAGTATGATTACGTAGTTATTAAAAAAGCTCTATATGCAAGATCAAACAGTCAATAATATAACTCTCTGGTGGTAAACTGAAAGGAATTATTTTGAATTGTCATAATTCCTTCAGCCTTTAGCCCCCACCAGAAACCAGAGTATATCACCCTTAAGAATCTTTCTTAGTGAGTTGATAGGAACTTCAGCACTTAGAAACTGCCTGTTGACCTATTTGTTTCATATAGTTTTACGAACTCACAAATATTTTTGACATTAATCACTCACAGCCATTTTTGCTACATCTCTTAAGGATTCAAGATACAGTTATAATTAAAGAGCAGTATGATATAGTGGTTATGAGCACAGACACTGGGGCCCAGACTGCTTGATTTCAACCAGCTGCACTGCTGACCAATTAGTTGCACAAGCTTTGGATACTTTATGTCTGTGCCTCCTTTCTCTCATCCATAAAATTGGATGTTATTTATAGCTACCTCATGAGATTATATATACCAATATATAATAAAACTGTGCCTGAATCATAGTATTACTGTCGGAGACCAAGCCTTCCAGCTGGCGCCTGTCCCGCGGAGGCAGACGCAGAAGGGCAGAAGCACACAAAAGATCAAATACCTATTTAACTGCTCCCCCGCCCCCCATACCCCTAAGCCAATGTCTTAAGGGGCATTTTATTGACTATGCATTTTCACCTACTGCTACGTAGGCCTGCTATTTGAATATCTCCACCCTAAAAGCATATATATTGACGCATTTCGAATAAACGCTCTCTCTTCGACTGACCGAGAAAACCGTGAGTGCGTCTTTGCTTGCTGCATCTTTCTCTGTCCCCCTTCTCTCTCCCTCCCCTCAGGTGTAGGACCTGCCGGCGAAGGCGTGTCCTATAGGAGGCGCGCCTGGAGCCGGCAGCCGGCCGGCAGGGGGGAGATGGAGGCCCCCGGAGCCGGCATAGGCACACTGGAGCCTGGCGTTCTAGCTGGGAACGCGCCCGGACCTGGCGTTTGTTTTAGACATATTACTACACAAAAGATTATCAGCATCAACATTATTTGTTGTTTTATCACTATTTATTTCTTCACTTTAGTCTCAGGTATTGCTACAATGCTTTATGCAAAATAAGATTTTTAGGTTGGAGTAATTTAAAATGTACTAGAGCATTCAGAAATAATTAAGAAATGTGTATCTATGGGAGGAAAATAATACAATTTTGCTGATTTATACTAAAGAATTCTTAAGGAAATTTATTTATACCATGTTTATAAATATGGAAAAAGAATATTATCATGATGTAGTAATAACATAAGTATTTTTACTTAAAAGTAACAATAAATCTAATTCACTCTGACTTTATTTTTTTTTAGTTGTACCCTTTAGCAGCCTTTTATTTTTTTTTTTTTTTAAGTTTATTGTCAAATTGGTTTCCATACAACACCCAGGGCTCTTCCCCACAAGTGCCCTCCACCATCACCACCACCTCTTTTCCCCCCCTCCCCCTTCCCCTTCAACTCTCAGTTCGTTTTCAGTATTCAATAGTCTCTCAAGATTTGCATCCCTCTCTCTCCCCAACTCTTTTCCTCTTCCCCTTCCCCTGGTCCTCCATTAGGTTTCTCCTGTTTTCCTGTTAGACCTATGAGTGCAAACATATGGTATCTGTCCTTCTCTGCCTGACTTATTTCGCTTAGCATGACACCCTCAAGGTCCATCCACTTTCCTACAAATGGCCATATTTCATTCTTTCTCATTGCCATGTAGTACTCCATTGTGTATATATACCACATCTTCTTGATCCATTCATCAGGTGATGGACATTTAGGCTTTTTCCATGTTTTGGCTATTGTTGACATTGCTACTATGAACATTGGGGTACATGTGCCTCTATGCATCAACACTTCTGTATCTCTTGGGTAAATCCCTAGCAGTGCTATTGCTGGGTCATAAGGGGGTTCTATGGATAGTTTTTTGAGGAACCTCCACACTGTTTTCCAGAGTGGCTGCACCAGTTTACATTCTCACCAACAGTGTAGGAGGGTGCCTGTCTCTCCACACCCTCACCAGCATCTATAGTCTCTTGATTTGTTCATTTTAGCCACTCTGAATTGTGTGAGGTGGTATCTCAGTGTGGTTTTGGTTTGTGTTTCCCTGATGATGAGTGATGTTGAGCATCGTTTCATGTGCCTGTAGGCCATCCGCATGTCCTCTTTGGAGAAGTGTCTGTTCATGTCACCTGCCCATTTCTTCACTGGGTTATTTGTTTTGTGGGTGTGAAGTTTGGTGAGTTCCTTGTAGATTTTGGATACTAGCCCTTTATCTGATATGTCACAGGAAACCATCAAAACCCTCAAGGAGAAAGTAGGAAAAAACCTCCTCGACCTCTACCGCAGCAATCTCCTACTTGACACATCCCCAAAGGCAAGGGAAATGAAAGCAAAACTGAATTCTTGGGACTTCATCAAGATAAAAAGCTTCTGCACTGCAAAGGAAACAATCAAGAAAAGTAATAGGCAACCGACAGAATGGGAAAAGATAATTCACTCCGACTTTAAAATCTAAAGAGAATTTGGTGGATCTCAAACTAAAAAATCCAGACATATCAAATGAAGTCTGATGCTGTGGTCCAACAATGACATAATATATATAAATTCTTTCTATCTCATCTCTTTGCCTATATCTTCCTTCTAAAGCCACAAGGATGAGCTTCTTTCCCCAGAACCTCCAGGGAGTACTGAGATTCCCTGTAACTGGATTGACTTAGGTGACTAGCCCACCATTCATGTGACAAAAAAAGATGAAAGGCATTGATCAGCTCAGATTCCCTGAAATCATATGGGTCCCCAAATGAAGAAAAAGGTCTGATGGAAATGGGATAGGTAGGAAACATACTTTAAGAAGACACACAACAAACATTGATCACCTGAAATTAATTTGTAGGTAAATGGAATACAATTAAGATTCCAATGTGGTTTTGGAGGGTCATCTAAGAATTTTAATCATTATGCTCACAAAATACTTGCTGTTCTTGAATTTCCACAGAGAGATGTCAACAGTGATACTATGTTCAGCTTTCAGTTTACCCAAGACCCAGGCCTACTTGAAGGGGCTCTTTTCTATCTCAACAGCTTCCTTCTCCCATCATATTTATGTATCAGATGACCAGTAGTGGTAGACTTGCCCAAAGCTACATATCTAATGACAACGATGTTGATATGATTATTTTCCTTTCCAATCGTGGTGTAGGTTTAGAAGTCCTTTTCATGACACCAGCAAACCCATTATGACAAAGTGACAGCTGTATTTTATTTCTCACTGAATGCATGTAATGAAATTCTCACATGTGACCTTCCCAGAACATTCATAATATTCAGAATATAATAAAAATAGTTCCCAGTTCTCATACATTAGAAGAAAATTTCCCTTATAATTAATTTCTATCAAATTAAGAAGATGCATATGACAAAGAGGCCCTTAACCTTCTCCTCAGTTTGACTAAACTGTAGGCTTCTTCCTGATCAAAGGAACTTCCCTTTTTGTAGAGCATTTATTTTAGAAAACTGATAATTGTACATTCTTTTTCTGTCCCTTTGAGTTATATGCAAATCTTTTTAGAAACCATCTTGCCAGTTTTATGACCCAAGATTGTCTTTGGCAAGAATCTAGAAGCAATTCCTGTAATCAACAAGAAAAAGGAGCGCCTGTATCACACATCTCTGTTGAGAAAGTAGAACCCTCAGTTCAGTGGGTGCCAGTTAACAAGGCTACTCACACAGAAAATCATTTGCAAACTCGGGAAAAAATCAACGTGGTGGACACATTCTATTAGTCAACTTCCTCTATCCTTTCTACTACCTCACCTTAGTGTTAAAAAGAAATAGAGAGAGACAGAGACAGAGAGAACACAATCTCCCACCTTTTGTTTCAATGGAACTGAGCCAGACTGAGTTTTGGCCTCTTTCCATTATTGCGATATTCTTGAATAAAGCCTTCTTTGCCGATTAAAAGAAAGAATTTTAATCATTAAGGGGTGCCCGGGTGACTCAGTCAGTGAAGCTTCCAACTTCAGCTGAGATCATGATCTCACAGTCACGGGTTTGAACCCCACATCAGGCTCTGTGCTGACAGCTTAGAGCCTGGAGCCTGCTTCAGATTCTGTGTCTCCCTCTCTCTGCCCCTCCCCCTCTTGTTCTCTGTCCTTCTCTGTCTCTCAAAAAATGAATGAAAAAGTTTTAAAACAATAACTTTAATCATTTAGAACTTTAGAAAAATGCATATATAAAATACTTAATTTCAGGAAAAATACAACAGTAATATTAGGATAGCACTTGAGCTACCATATATAAAAGCATATAAAGTTATGATAGTTAAAACCATGTAGTACAGGTATAAAGTCATTCAATAAATAATAGTAAAACTGTATAACCACATAGAAAAAGTAAATTTTAGATCTTCTATTAATATTATATGTTAGAATAATTATAAATAAATAAATAGTGAAGTCAAAAAACTTAAGCCATTAAAAATGAATATTTATAAATGTAACCATTTTTAAGTGTAAATAAATAAAAGGACATGTAAAAAAAAGAAAATCTTGCATATTCAAATGGAGTGTCTTAATTAAACTTTTCTTTTGGAAAATTGAAAAAAATTAATACATAAGAATGAATATTTATGAGTAAATATGATTACTCTAAATTGGGAAGGGCTTCCTTAATGTAAAAACAATTTAAAATAAAAATGAAAAAATTGTTAGATGTGACTACTTAAAAGAACCAAATTAAAATACCCTTTTACTTAAATCAAAGTTTATAACAAAGTCAAAAGGCAAATAACATTCTAAGAAATATATTTGACTCAAATTTAACAAGAAGAAATAAATAATAATAGTGGAAAGTAATAATCAAATAAAAAATAAAACAATTAAAACTGTTCCATAATAAGGAAACTATAAAATAAATTAAGGTTATATCAAAGATCAAAGAAATTAATATTCTAAAAAGATTAATTAAAACAATTAAAAATGTAAAAGAAAATAGGTAAATAATATAAACATATACTTCATAAAAATATGAATAATGAACATAAAAATTGTTAATTTCACAAGTTGGCAAATAAATAAATATTAAAGCAATAAAGTATAGCCTTTAAGATATAAAAAGATGAAATATTAAAATATATGTAATAATGTCTTAGTTTGGTCTACTATAATTGAATGCCATAAAACTAGATGGCTTATAAACAATAGAAATTTATTTCTCACAGTTTAGGATGTTGGAAGTCTGAGATCTGAAGTTAACATGGCCAAGTTCAGCCAAGAAGCTTCCCTCTTCCAGGTTGTAGACTGCAGACTTCTTGTAACCTCACATTGTGGAAATAGAGTAAGCTAGCTCTCTTGTTTCTCATAAGGGCACTAATCTCATTCATGAGGGCTCCATCCTCATGACCTAATTACTGCCCAAAGGCGCCACCTCCAGTCATATTGTAGATTAAATTTCAATATATGAATGGAGGAGCAAACATTCAGTTCATATAATTGGTATACAATAAGGAAATATTGTCATACATACATAACAAAATTATATTGATCAAATTTCCTACAGAAAAATAGTTAACATCTCTCTCAAAAATCTCAAATTTATTTGAGTCCTTTGACATAATAATTTCTATTTTAAGAATCTATCCTAAAGATGTTATTTAAAAACACAAAGATTTATACATGAAAACATTCACTGCACCATTATCAAATAAAAAATAAATAATAAAATTGTTTCATAATAAAGGAGCTAGAAAATATTTAAGGTTATATCAGTATTATGCAATAGTATGCAAAAGCTACAGAATATCTACAGGTGTGAGAAAATTCTAAAAGTTGAGAGAAAAAACAGTATACAAAATGTGTCTGTGTGTGTCTGTGGGGTTAGTGTGTGTGTATGTGTGTGTGTGTGTGTGTGTGTGTGTAATCTCACTGAAGGAAGTTGGAGAAAAATAAACAAAAATTGTTAACAAAACCCCTGTGTTGAATACAGGTTACTTCCATTTTCCTATTTATAAAAATTTTCTATAGTACCTATTTTAAAATGATATGATAAAATCAAAAACAATCAATGTATTAGAAAAGCTTTCATTTGCAGTTAGATTATTGGGAATTATTTGCAAAATAATCCTTTTTAAAGAAAACATTTAATCATTAATATACATAATATATTATGTATAAATTCCTATTTTTATGTATCAGGTTTGTTAACAATGATGTACATTTGCAAAATACAGTAAGGAAGTATGTCATCATTATTCCCAGAAAAAACAAAAAGAACGTGATCAAAAATAAGCTTCCCAAAATACTTCTCAAATACAACTCATAGTCTTTTACTAGTTTTAGCATTACTTTTTGGTAACATTTATAATGATAAATAAAAATTGTTAAAGAAATGAATTCTGTAATTGAGGAATTGAAGATAGCTACCAGCTAATTATTGAGGCTTTTTTGCATAATAGAAATAATGTGCATCATTTTTTATTCTAAAATAATATATAATATTAATGTAATAACACAGATATGTAGTATTTAGATTTGAACAAGTTGAACCTGCATCACTGTATCTTCTAGAATTTTCCAACAACCCATTTGAATATTTTGAGAACTAGCATTGAGTCTAGTGTTCAAAGGATTTGGACTGAATAAATAAATTTGAGATTCCGTCATCTAGATAGTTATTGAAAACACACAAATGTGCATACATTACTATACATAAGACACCTCAAATCTCTTTTAGAAGGAGGTATGCTAGACCTAACAAATACATGAATGTTATTAAACCTCAAAACCAGGGAAAATGTCTTTGCATGTAAAGACCCTTGGTTGAATTAGGCAGGTCATCAAAAATGTACAAATTCATAGATAATGGCATTGTTATAGATTCTAAAGTACTGGACTTCGTCCTTTATTATAAGCACATTTTAGTAAATACAAAGTGTTTTTAAATTTTATATGCTGTTCTTCTTTTATGCTGATAAAATACACTATGTGAAAGGAACATGCAATTAAACTTTCAAAATATTTAATTAAGGCAGTTAAGAACTCTCATTTAAAGGAGGTCATAGTGATTCTTAACTAAATTCCATGGATTGAGTCCATAAATCTGAATAAACATTTTGATTTCACACACTTTGGGTATAGACTCTTCTCTCTAAAAGTTTAAAGAAATGCAAGTATCCTAGTGGTTATCTGTGCTCACTTGAGACAGAAGGCTGGGAGGTTTCAGCTTCCAATCAGAGAAATTAGCTCTGGTGTCTGGATCAGAGAAACTCTGTACTCTTAACTACATCCTGGCAGTAGTTTATCTCATTTTGCCACACATGCTATTTCAGACATTCATTAATTCCAAAAATTGCTTAAGAGAAAAGACAAAATCCATAAAATTTTGAGACTCATTTTCATTTTCTGTTTTAGTTTCTTATACTTGAAATCCATTTTCATTCCTGGCATCTTTTCCACCATAACTTTATTATTACATTTGATTTAATTTCAGCTTAATGATGGATAAACTCTTTCAGAGTAGATGTTATTCTCATTCTAGAAATACTTCAGACATACCATACACTGTGGTTGTAAGCCACACTCACAAAGAAACTCACTTGGAAATTATGACTCATTGTGTGGACAAGCTCATTTCTCTTCATCATAGCTTGAATTTTTATATCTTAGTACCATTTTTCCTCATTCTGTACTACTGAAAATTTTTCTGGGTTTTTTCCTCTTCTATGCACAATTAATGGTTTTTGGTTTAAAAAGAAAGCTTGCTATATTCTATAATGTTTTGTACCAAATCTTGGATTATATAAAATAATATTTTTAATAATACTTATAAAGGAAAATAGAAAGTACTTGTAGTAACTCAAAGAATGATGGCTTTCACCTTAATTTTAATTTCAATTATTTTTCTAGATAAATCTATAATGCATATTTTTATTTTATTGAATAA
Organism: Mungos mungo; assembly: GCA_004023785.1. Taxonomy (NCBI): domain Eukaryota; kingdom Metazoa; phylum Chordata; class Mammalia; order Carnivora; family Herpestidae; genus Mungos; species Mungos mungo. The sequence goes on from PISW01008225.1 coordinate 71,483, forward strand.
ATAAATAAAATTTTACTTAATAAATGCTTATTTTTATTACTACATTTTTATCGAAGGGCCTTAAAATGCTCAAAGAATTCTCTTATTCTGACTGATACATAAATAATTATTGACAACTGACAATAATTGACAATTATTAAATAACAATTCTAATCTTATTTTGAAGGAAGCAACCATAGCCAGGTTCGATTTTGACGGTTGATTACATCTACTCAGCATTAGCCCTATGTTTTCTGAATTCCAGACAAATTTTATGAACGCTACTCTAAGTGAAACTAAATTCTAGTCTTTTTTTTTTAATGTTTATTTATTTTTTGAGAGAGAGACAGAGTGCAAGTTGGGGAGGGGCAGAGAGAAAGACACAGAATCTGAAGTATGCCCCAGGCTCTGAGCTGTCAGCATAGAGTCCTAGGCGAGGCTCAAACTCATGAACCATGAAGTCGTGACCTGAGCTGAAATCAGACATTCAACCAACTGGGTTACCCCGGCACCCAGAAACTAAATTCCAGTCTTAAACCTGTGACTTTGGTGTATAACCTTGAACAAGTCATTTAATCTCTGGGTCTTATTTCCCCAGCAATACAAGGAAGAGACCTAACTAGACTATTTTAAACATTTGTTTTCAGTTTTAAAATAATATGATCCAAAAAAGAAAATCCAGTCATATTGCCACAAAAATTGCTTTTCTCTGACTTAAGTCATTTCATGGAAAGAAACCTCTAAAACATTTTTCAAGCCAGGTTTGTTGTTGTTGTTATTATTTTTGCTTTTTTGTGTTTTCATTCTTTCTGTCTTAGATTGGTTTTTTGGCTTAATCAAATTGATCAGCTAATCAATTTTTTCTTTTCCTTCCCCATCTCTACTATTTTTTGTTATATGTCTATTTCTATTCTTAATAGTTATCCAGAAAAACCTTCACTTACCTATTTAGGAAAAATCATCAACATCTTTATCCACATGTAATACACAAGAACTATCAAATATGGGGCACTTGGGTGGCACAGTCAGTTGTAAACCTCTGACTTCAGCTCAGGTCAGATCTCACAGCTTATGAGTTTGAGCCCCACATCAGGCTCTGTGTTGACAGCTCAGAGCCTGGAGCCTACTTCGAATTCTGTGTCTCTCTATTTCTCTGCCCCTCCCCTGCTCACATTCTGCCTCTCTCAAAAATAAATAAACATTAAAAAAAAATTTAAAGAACTATAAAACAGTTACATCTGAACTCTTTTGCCATATTCCATGTTATTTTTATCTGGTATTTTAGCTCAACCTTATTTTTAAACTCTCCAAAATGTAACAATTTTATACAGCTGATTATTTAGGTCAACCCACATCTTTACCGCATATTTGTCTCCATTTGCTTCACTCACTCCCTTCTTCCTTCTACATTGAAGTCTTATAATAATTCTTTCCTCAGTAATCTGTGGGAAGTATCCTCCCAATTATTTATCTCAAATGTCTTTATTTTGTGCCTCATCCTTGAATGACGGTTTGTTCTTCACACTTTGTCCATAGTAGTCCTCCTCTCTGATTGCTTTTAAGATTTCTTTGCCTTTTGTGTTCTACAGTTTCACTCTGATATTTCTAGGTGGTGATTTTGTCTGATTTTATGTCATTCTGATTTGATAGCTTATCTTCTTTACATCTGGTTCTCAGCCAATAACTTATGTACTATAGCTATATTTTTAATTTTCCCTATTTTCACCACTGAAATTTCCATCAGATATACATTTCATATCCATATTCTACCCTTTATATCTATTGACTGTGTTTTATTATTTTCCATCTTTTTATTTCTCTGTGCTATAGTCTAGATGATTCTCTCAGGTTTCCACAAATTCTCTCTTGAACTATATCTCTTGTTTCATTGTGGATTCTGCTCTACCTTTATCTTTTTCAACAATTGAATTACACTTATAGATGCATTGAGATTGTTGATTATTTTTTATTCTTGAGAGTGTTAATCTTCCTGTTTGCTATGCCTGCATACTTTCCCTCATATTGATTCATTTGCTAATGTAGTTTATGACTTTTAATTTCTTCAGTGGCTTTGTTCCCCAAGTTGTCCTGACAGATCAATTTTGTACTTTTTTTTCCCCTGACAGAACACAGTAGACTTTAATGGCTTTTGACTGGTTTTTATTCCAATTTCTCAGTCTGTATTTCCCATATCATTCAGAAATATCCATTGTAACCCCATTTGAAACAGACTCAGGGTTTCAGTTTCTCACTAGTATCCTTTTTTTCCACTTGAAGCCCAAAATAGAGAGAAAATTATTAGGCTCCCTCTCAAAATCTGTGTTTCTAGTTCCATTTTTGCAAGCAGATCACTACTTTACAGCACTATTTTTAACCTCAGTACTCAGGACCAGCTCCCCAGCTCATGTGGATCAAATCACATGGCTCTTGCTCTTCTATGGGTATTAAATTCTCATCCCATAAAGCCTACATCAGACCTAACACCCCTGTGAGTCTTCATTGTCTCAACTACCATTTGTCACTCTGCCTTTATTTCTCTCACTTCCTGGCACTTGTAGATTACCTTTCCTTTCATTGAAAATATTCTATTTTAAATTATTTTAAATATAGCTTTAAATTATTTTAGATATTTTTTAAATAATTTTTTGGATCATAATTTGCCAATAGTTTAGTTCATGTTCTGTAAGTATTAAAATATAAACCTAAGGACATACACCTAATTCCAAGCAAATCATCTAAGAGATTTGACCTCACACTTGTTTCAAATAGCATTTCCACAAGAAACGACCGTTTTAGTAGTTAGAAGAATGAAAGTGAATCACAGATTAAAGTATTAGGATGGGGACACTTGGATGGCTCAGTTGGCTGGTGTCTGACGCTTGATTTCAGCTCAGGTCATGGGGTTATTAGGTGGAGCCCTGTATCGGGCTCTGTACTGACACACTGCACGCTGCACACTGACAGTGTGGAGCTTGTTTGAGATTCTCATTCTCTCTCTCTTTCTCTTTCTCTCTCTCTCTCTCTTAAAATAAATAAAACATCAAAAAAAATAAGGATGTAATATATATATATTACATGTACCAAGGAGATCTTGGTCTCCAGATCATACTAAATAGGTTTGTATAAAATGGAAAGTTAGAGAGACCAAATCAAAGAATGAATTAAGACAGTAAATGCTACTATAAGACAAAGAGTTACAAGATCATAAAACTTACTGAGATGAGAAAAAAACAAGGCAGGCACACTGAGAAAGATGTCATAATAACTCAAGTGGCAAATAACTGGAATTTGGATAATTAACTTGGTGGCAAAGATGGAGAGGAAACTGCACCAAGCAATGTCGTGCAGGAGGAAGCAAAAGCAGCATTTGTCAAAGTGTTGAGATTTGTGGAGAAAAGAGTGAAAAAATGTCTCCAGGGTAATGAATTTCTAAAAATGCAAGAATGCAATTCAGATTCTGTGAAGTTACAATATCCCACAAAACTCATATGTGAAAAAATGTAGTTTATTTTATTTTCCGTTAATTTGTTGACTCTGAG
>PISW01008226.1:0-76698 GCA_004023785.1 Mungos mungo
GACGTCACCTCCGCTCATGCAGACTCCCCGGGGCCCACGTGTGCCAGCCTCCAGGCACGTGGGCACGGGTGTGTTATGATCATTGCCCACCTGCCGCTTTGCGGACCTGGCTTCCTGCCCCCTGGGCGCCACCACAAGGGGCCTGTCTCCTGTCCCCTCGCACAGGGACGTGTGATCTGCCCCAGCCTTCCTTAGATTTTAGGGGCTCAGCTGCCGTCACATCTTCGGTTTCTTTGACCTCTTTCTGTTTCCTTTATTGGGAAAAACACGCCCACCGGCTTTCAGCTTTTCACCACAAACAGTTCGAACCTGCTCTCCCTCCGAAGGTCCCAGGGTCGTCGGGAGTGAGCAGCTCGGCTCCCCGTATCTGGCCGACGAGGACACTTCCGAAGACGAGGACCCCCGGGCGGACGGTGCGGCCTCCCGGCTCCCCACGCGGAGGGGCCGCGCGCCGGCTGAGAGCCAGGTAAGGGGGCCGGGGGGTCCGCTCTGCCGCCGCTCGGGACGAGGCTTTCTACCTTCACACCACGTCACGGCAGAGAAACCAAAGCTGCTGAGGTTCTACTTTAATTTTTTTAATGTTTATATATTTTTGAGAGAGCATACCCAGGAGAGGGGCAGAGAGAGAGGGAGACAGAATCCGAAGCAGCTCCAGGCTCTGAGCTGTCAGCACGGAGCCCGACGCGGGGCTCGAACCCACTAACCGTGAGATCATGACCTGAGCCGAAATCGGATGCTTAACCGACTGAGCCACCCAGGCGCCCCACTTCTGATATTTTAAAAATATAAGATTGCAAAAGCCTACTTAACGGAGGTGTGTGTGCAAAATCATGAAAATGTCCACTGTTTTACTGAAGTGAAGTTCACGTAGCAGATTAACCTTTCTACCACGCACATTCACTCCTGTTTAGTACGTCCACAGAGTCCTGCAGCCACTCCCCTCTGTCAGTTCCAGAACATCGTCACCCCAAAGGGAAACTGCTCCCCACTAGCAGTCACTCCCCAGCCCCCAGCCTGCTTCCTGGGACGGGCCCCTTCCGGACATTTCATAGAGACAGAAGCATTCACGGCCCGGCCTTTGGTGCCTGTGCTCGGCATAATGTTTTTGAGGCTCGTCCGTACTGTATCTTGTGTCAGTTCTTGATTCCTTTTTGTAATTGTTTACTTATTTATTTTGAGAGAGAGAGAGATGGGGGGGAGAGAAGGCACAAATGGGGGAGGGGCAGAAAGAATCCCAAGCAGGCTCTGAGCTGTCAGCACAGAGCCCGACGCAGGGCTTGAACCCATGAACAGTGAGATCATGACCTGAGCTGAAGCCAAGACAGTTAGCCAGCTGCGCCACCCAGGTGCCCCGTACCTGGTTCTTTTTGGTGGAACTGTTTGCTGTGTACCCTGTCAGGTATTACATCGTTTACAAGAGGAGGAAATAATGCGTTGTTTCATATCTTTAGCAGACTTCACGCAGGTTTTAAGAAAATCTAACTTAGAACACTTGACCCCTGTTGAATTGGTGAGACCCCCTAACATCACAGCCCTGATTTATAAAATCAGTCCCAGGTTCCTTGGAGTCCCCAGGTCTCCGTCAGGGAATTCAAACCGCGATCCCGCTCACAGACCCCTGATTTCGGTTTGAGCAAGTGCACTTTCCTGGGGGCAAGGCAACAATGCTTTGTATGAGGACCCCGTGACCCCGAGGTTGGTAAAGACTCATCAATGACCCTGATAAGGTCTTGGGTCCTACGGATGAAATCGTGAGGCCGGGCCGTCTTGGAGCCAGCAGCCGGTGAGTGAGAGGAGGCCTCTGCTGGGGATGGAGAACGCTCCACCCAGGCCGGCCTCAGGCACAGAGCTCCTCCTGGGACCCCCCCCCAGGGAGGTTTGAGGGGTCGGGGGTGCCCCCAGCGAGTTTCCCTCCGGGGCACCCACGGACTGAGCTCTGGGCTGCCAGGTGGAAAGACTGACGAAGTGCTTAACGTGTTCAGAAAAGGCGGGAAGCAGGTGGTGCGCGGACAGTTGTGGTCGCAGATGGGAGGGGCAGGGAGGGGCCAGGGCTGGGAGGGGCCGCTCCGAGGGGGACTTGGCCTTTCCCAGCCCCTTACCCCTTCCGGGCACTCAGACAACCAGGAGGAGCCCGACTCACAGCCCTGGGCTGAGTCCTGGCCGTCGTAGGGCAGCGCTGCCCGGACCACTGTGACAGAGGGAGGGAGCTGCCCGGCTTTGCAGAACCCGCTGTCCCCAGCAGCCCGAGCGCGGCACACAGTCCACAAGGGGCAGGCCCTGCAGGGTGCGGGCGGAGTGGGGGTGCCAGCCGCTGCCTGGCCTCAGCTGGTGTAGGAAAGGTTAGGGGCTCCTCCAACCCCCATCCTCTCGCTTTTGAGCCCCAGAACACCATCTGCCAACTTCTAGAAGGAGCCCTGCCTTGCATGGGTTTTGGGGAACCACTGTCAGCATTTTGTTCTAAAGTTGATTGGGCTGAAAAATGTCGGCAGGATGGAAATGTGGAGGCCTTGAACTCTGCCTCTCAGAGTCCGTGCCCTCGGGCGCAGCTGACTCCCGTTCCTGGGATGCCACCCAGAAATGCCCTACAAGCAGGGGCTGGAAGTTCTCCTGTGCTCACCTTCCGTCTCTGGAAGCAGTGCACTCCCCTCTGCCCTGAGCAAGGTCCTGAGAAGGTCTGCAGTGAAAAGCCGTCTACCATTCTCCACCCAGAGTGGCCCACAATTCTTGGAGCCTGACCCCCTATTACAGAGCAGCAAGGAAAACAGCAGCTCAAGGAAGTGGCCTTTGATCAGACCAAGGCCTGGCCCCCAGGAGGGCAGGGGATGGTGACAGAGGGACAGTGAGGCCAGGGCAGGGACCTTCCCAGGTGGCAGAACCACGGCAGGCAGAGGAGCCCCGGTCAGGAGACAGTGGGATAAAGACTAGAACTGCCTATTTTCAGTTAGGTTTTAGCTTTAGCTTCACTTGGGGCAAAACACACACGCTGGTCTCCAGCCCTCCTTGTGCCTCCTTGAGTTATTCTCCATTTCACTCTTCTTCTCGTCTCTGGAACTTCCTGCCTTCACTTGTTTCCACTGACTCCGCTGCCACTGGCGTCTCCCCTGCACCTTCACGTAAGGGCCACTGGCTGCACACAGAGCTGGCTCCACAGGCAGGGCCGGACCATGTGAGCGGCCACAGCAGGGCCCCGCGGGACGGGAGGAGGCGCCCCAACACCTGCCCGCCCCCAGAGCACCGCTCTGAACCCAGACTCACAGACACGCCCTGGTGCCCAGCGTCGAGAATGATGCCGAACCGGGGTCCATCAGCGTGTCCTGCGGTGCTCTGGTGCCTGTCTCGGCCCTGGAGTCAAGGTCAGGGCCTTCTGGATGGGGGGGTACTCAGGAGAGGCCTTCTGTGAGTCATCGCTCATGCCAAGAGAAGGCCAGAGACCGCGCAGCGGGGGTGTGAAGGGCACCCCCGTGGGGCAGAGATCCAGAAGGGCGGGAATCCGCAGCCCTGGCCCCGCCCCCAGCCCTTCCCGCGGCCGGGTGCCAGCCCCCAGCCCCCAACCCGGCCTCGAGGCCACCGATGCTGTGCACAGGCCACAGACACCGACTCGGCTTCCCCGCCGCGCACGGCCTCTGTCTGTACCGTGTTCGTAAATTGCGAATTTTGGCTTTGTCGCTTACAAGCTGAAAGCACCAGGCGTTCATGCTGAGTCTCATGTCCGTGTGCATCCAAGTCACATGGTGGCACCAACGGCTGGAGCTCACAGGGGGCGGGGCCACCAGCAGCTGCCGCTCCGGGCAGAAAGACGAGGTCACTCACGAGAGCCGGGGAAGTGGGTGTCCCCGGGGGACAGTGTTATATTTGCCGTGTCCACACTGCCCTGGATGCCTCCTTCCTCCTCCTCCTGCCTCCGGGAGCCCCGATGCTGCCGGGGCCCTGCTCAGAGCAGCACTGCCGGCCTCTCCGCGGCTCCCTGCTGCCCCCCACCCCCCCGCCTCCAGTCCCAGGTGAGAAGTTTCCAGTCCCTCCTCTTGGGATGCTTTTCCTTCTTTTCCACTCGGGGGCGAGGGGGTGACATGAGACAGTGACGGCGTCAGGGCCGCACTCTCCTTGGGGAGTGCGGTGGCAGCCACGTGTCCCCTCACACTGCTCTGGGGAGACAAAAGCCGTCGGCGAACACTGCTGTCGCCTCCACCAGCATCGATGGCCGCCTCCGGGCACCCAGTGCAGCCAGAGGGGGGCTCGATTACTGGCCGCCACTCAGACTGAGGGCCGAGCTCTAACCGAGACCTCGCGCTGACCTCCCTCAGCGTTCCGCTCTCTTCCGGGCGGGTGCGCCTGCTCAGGGCCCTCGGCGCTGGGGAGACCAAACTAATTACCTGCCTGGCACAGCAGATGCCCCTCCCCCTCCCCAAGGGCTTTAAGTGTCCCTTTAAAACCAGGTGAGCCACGAGGAGATAATGGCCGGAAGGACGTGCAGGCCGGGCTCGGAGCAGGATGCAGGGATCGATTTTCTGAGTCCTGGTCTGGGAGCTAAGAGACTCCGGTGACTCAGGAGGCTGGTGACTCAGGGGATGAGGAAGTTGTGTTTTTAGTTGCTTCTGGTAGTTAGTGGTCACCCCCGGCCCACAGTGACCCCCGCTCTGGCCAGCTAATGGCTTCCACTTCACTGGTGTGATTCATTTAAACCTTCCTGTGGATCGGGAGCGGTGGGGACACATCAGACGCTCTTCAGATGCAGCTCCCGTGTCTGGATGGATTTGTCACCTCCCCTGCTGTACTCACCCCCCTTATCCTCTCTGCTGGCACCGCTTTTTCTTGGTGTTCCAGAACTTTCCGTGTCAAGATGGGCTCTGTGCTTGCCCTTCCCAGCCCACGTCAAGGATGGTGGCCGTGGCTGGCCTTCCACTGCTCGGGAATTTGGCGTTTTTGCCATGATGAATGCCTGGTGGGACAGGACTGTCCTCCAGCCCGCCCCCTCAGCTTGGGGACCCGATTTGGGGTCAGAGGGAAGAAGCGTCCAGGAGTGCCCCCCACCCTACCCCGCACAGCCTGCTTCCTGAGGGCCGGGACTGGCCCCCAGCACGGGCGCTCCGGAGCTTTTCCGGAGCGTGGAGGAGGCCCGCCCCCGAGCCCTGCCTCTGAGCTCGGGGCCCACACGGGACCCACTGCGCACAGATCTGCTTGTGCGTTTCAGTGCCTCACCGGCCACCAGCCCACGGACGCCGACAGAGAAGAGGAGACCCTAAAGAGGAAGCTGGAGGAGCTGACCAGCCACATCAGTGACCAGGGGGCCTCGTCCGAGGAGGAGGAGAGCAAGGCCGAAGAGGCAGGACTGGGCAGGGGAGCCTCCATTGAGGACCTCCCCAGGGCAGCCCGGGAGGTGAGGCCCCCCAGCTCGCGGCAAGACCTGGGCAAAGGTGGGGCCAGGAGCCGAGGGTTTGTAACCAAGCCACTGGCCCGCCCCAGACAGAAAGCCACCCCCCACCCCAGCGCCCGGCTGGCCAGCCGGCCGACCAGCTCTGAGTTCAGAGGAAAAGAGTGTCGTGAGGCTGGGCCCATCCTGGGGAGAGCCCTGGGTCTCCCCCGCCGGTGCTCATGCTCCGTGCTCCCTCTCCTAGGCACTCGCAGCTGCGGGCCAAACGTCCAGACAGGAGACAAGCCCCCGGGGCCCTCAGGAGCATGTGCAGCCCGGCGGAACCACGGACAAGAAGCTGCTGGAGCTGGAAGACAGGGTGGCTGTGACGGCCTGCGAGGTCCAGCAGGTGGAGAGCGAGGTAGCCCCCAGCCCCTGGGCCAGGCGGCTCCCCAGGAGGGATCGTGGGGGGCCCTGAAGGCCTGGCAGCAGCGGGCAGTCCTCCCAGAGCGCCGGAACAGGAGGTGGGGGTGGTTCTGTGGGACGTGCCCACCGCACTACCCCGGCCGTCACCCCACTGGCCTTGGAGAGAGGCAGCAGGCTTTCCGGCCCTGTAGGAAGATGCTGGCACCTGTCCCAGGAGGAAGGGCCCCTCTGGAAGCTGGCTCGGGACAGCTGGGGGGCTCGAGACAGCCGGGGGACTCGGGACAGCCGGGAGGAGGGAAGGTGATTGGAAATGACAGACTCCACCTGACTCCAAGCCTCTACCGGTAAAGTGTAGCCGCATCCCGTAGAGCCGCAGTGACACTGTCCCCAGTCCTTCCAGCCCATGGAAGCCAGGCTCCCTGATGTGATGGAGAAGGTCTGGAGCCCCCTCCTCCCACCTGGGGTGACCTGCACGGAACACCAGCCCCCTCCGCGATGGCCCTGCAGGGACCGCATCTGTCGGGACCCCCACCTTGAGGGGAGACAACAAAATCAGCGGCCGCCCTTCCCGGGCCGCGACCCTGGCTCGGCACATGGGAACAGCGTCCGCACGCCTGTCATTTGTCCCCCCAGGTTTCCAACATCAAGTCCAAGATTGCCGCCTTGCAGGCTGCTGGGCTCACGGTGAGCCCCTCAGGAAAGCCCCGGCGGAGGTCCAACCTGCCGGTGAGTGCGGGCGGCCAGCGCCCACGGGTCTGGGCCCAGCTCGGTGTGACTGGGGCAGGTGTCTGGGGACAACAGGGCAGGTCTGGGGCCAACGCCACCCTCCCCAGACTCGAGCTGGGGTCTCCAGGCCGGTCACGGTGGTGGGGAATCCTGGCAGGCAAGCAGAGGATGGTCCTGGGAGGGCCTCAGGGCCCAGTGCAGGTAAAATACAGGACACCCGGTGCACTTGAACTTCAGATAAAGGACACATCGTTCTCTAGTGTAATTATATCCCGTGCAATAGTTGGCCCATTCTTATAAACAGACATTATTCATATTTATCTGAAATTCAAAGCTAACTGGGTACTCTGTGTTTTACTTTCTTGGGGTGCGGGGGTGAGGTCCATGGGGGTGGGGGGCTGATGGGCCGCCCCCAAGCTCATGGCCGAGTGTTCACAGAGAGCACCATCCTCTCCGTCCCTCCGACCTCCGGCCATCCTGGGACAGGGGTCAAGTACGCTTCTTGTAATCAGGTACATGCTTCTTCCTGGTCCTCCAGATTTTTCTTCCTCGACTTGGGAGATCTGACCAGAGTCCTAAGGATCCAGATGCAGAGCCTTCAGATGACGTCAAGGTATGTGTGGTTCCAGGAGTAAGAGGTTGGCGCAGCCTCTTCCAGAAGGGTCCAGGGAGGGGTGGGGGGGGGGGCTGAGCCACACGGACCCGGCCCGCTCGGCCAGCCGCACCTCCCCCCCACCGGGTGGCGGCCTCACAGGCGCACGCTGAGACAGGGCTAGCGTCGACGTGCTTGTTGGGGAAATCCAGGGAGCGCCGGCTGGCGAGCGGGAAGGTGGAGGGGGGAGAGGCAAGGAAGCACCCCCGGAGACCCGGGGCATCTCGGCTCAGACGAGCATACCGCGCCTCCCGTGTGGGCCCGTGGGTCATGGACGACATCCATTCTGGGCTCTTCCCCAGGCCTGTGTGGGCTAGCAGGCTCCAGAAGCCCGTGTGTGTGCAGTGGCCCAGGGACCAGGACGGGGGGTGGGGGGGCGGGGACGGTAGCACCATCAACAGCTGCAACGTGCAGGGGAGAGGGGCGGCCTGGGAGGGAGCCAGGCCTCCTGGGTGCAGGGCTGCGGTTGGAGGTGCCATCCCTGGGCTGCTCCCAGCCCTGCCTGCTGCCCCCCAGGAGCCATAGGGAACACCTAGTCACTTCTGTACATCGTGACAGTGACACCGGGTAGCCCTTCACAGCTGGGAGCAGGGTTTTCCCCTCCTTTCATGGGAGACTTACAGACCTGGTGAGTAGGCTCGGTGTCCACTCGGGCGGGTGACATCCTTGAGATCACACAGACCGTGAGTGACGGAGGGTCTCAGCCCAGGCGCCCTGGCCCCGAGCCCCCTCCTCTTCTTGGGCCCATGGTGCTCCCGACCTGCCCAGGCAAGCCTGGCCCCGAAGGCCCCTGGGGCGGGTCTCCAGAGACAGCCCGCAGGAGGAGCCGGACAGAACTCGGGGCACCAGATTCCAGGAAGATTTCCAGGGGAGCCAGGCCAACTGCTAGCACCCGAAGGGGCAAAACAGGGAGCAGACGGTCCCCCAGCAGGAGGCAAAGGAGAGTGAGCCGGAAGGGAAGGTGCGGGGCCCCCAGCCCCGGGAGCTGGGGACACGGGAGGAACCCTTCATCTCCCGTGACCCCGACAAGGGTGTCCAGGCCCAGTTTCCAGACGAGTCCAGAGAGAGGACACACAGGTTGCCCACTTCTCGGGGGTGGGGGTGGGGGGGCCTGGATCCGTCTGCGGGGCTGAGGCCTGTGCCCTCCCTGCTGTTGACAGACGTCAGCATCTCTGGCGTTTGGTGCTTCGGGTGCTGACGCCAAGTATTTTCATGTGACGAAAGCTCAGCTACGGCCTGAGAGCAGGAGACGGCTGACCTGATTAACTAGAATCTGAAAGAATGAGAATCAGTCCAGATTTGACTCCCAATGTGGCTGAGAATTATACCAACTTGGCGAAGCCCAGAGACATCTCCTTTCTTCCAGGTGACGACCACGTCCTATCTTCTGAGAAAGACGTTCAGCAATTCCCCGAAAAGTCAGGGTAAGGGTCAGGGGCTTCCCCCGTCCCCATGGGCCCGGGAGATGAACTCAGGGCCCTGAAAGCGGCCAGCAGGGGCCCCACATTTCTGTGTAATCGGGGGACACGCATCCCACGCCCTTGCACCCAGGACACTCCCCGTGCCGCACGGGCTCCCGTCCGAGACCACAGTGGTGGGCGCTCTGGATGACTGGAATTCGCCAGCGGAGCGTGCAGACGTGGGTGGGGGGTGCGCCGGGAATCGATCTGATGCTGTGCGCACAGCTCCTCACCTCCTTGTGCAAAGCACAGAACGTAACTTAGCCGCCCTCGATGTCTCCGTGGGGACAAGGACGTGACTCTGTTCCGGGTGGAACTGAACAGAAGGCCTGGCTCTGCCCCGTCCATGGCACATGGCCGGGCTCTCGGGAGGCACATACTCATCCAGCGCTCCCCTCGGAGCCGACCATGGCTCGCCAGAGAGAAGCAGCCCCCTTCCCGGGTCAGGGTCCTGTCCCCCCACTACCGTTGGAGTCCCTGAGCCACCATGGCGTGTCCTGTTGTCCCTGCATCTGAGCTCTGTCCTCACCACCGCATCACTGCTGCCCCATCAGAGCCACAGGCCCGGCCTACAGCCCTTTGTGTTCCTGCTTTGCTCCCCAACAATCATTGGCTCCCACCTGCTTGCAGAATGAGTGGGATTTCTTAGCACAGCCTTCCCGACCCTCACCATGTGTCCCACACGGGACCCCGGGAGCGGTCCCCTCCACCCTGGACAGCACACAGCTCACGGCACATGTGGGGTGCAGAGCGTGCCGTGTAGACGCCCGCCTCCGTGCCCCTGCCTGGGCCGGGCTTTCTGCCTGGGGCGCTCCTCTCTTCCTTCCGATGCCTTTCCAGGCCGTTCTCCCCCACCTCCTCGGGCGCGACTTTGCACATCCCTGTTTGCACCCCGCTTTCCCCATGCCAGCTCCCTCTTCCCACCCCAGGCCCGGGCAGGTCAGCCCAGAGAACAGTGGGTCCCGAGGCCCTTTGAGGCGAATCCCTGACTCAGAGCCGCCAGCCGCGTTCTGGGCTTTGCCGGAGAGACCCCCTGCCAGGGGCCCCGAGGAGGTTCCTGGGTGCGCGGACGCTGGGGGGGCTCCCAGCAGCACTCGCGGCTACAACCCAAACAGAGGCCCAGGTCTACAGCAGGAGGACGAGGGAGGACCCCTTTGTCGCGGTCGGAGGCCTCGCCGCCGGGTCCCCTGAAGCCAATGGGCATTTCCGGGTCTAAACAGCATGGCCGAGGCTGCTGGCCTGCACGCGCCTCTCCTGCCCCCACGGCCAGCCCCGGCGGGAGGCTTCTCGCCAGCAGGTGCCCCTCCCCCCACGCAGGCAGCAGGCCCTCCCGCTGCAGGGACAGGTGGGGAGGGCCACGTGTGTCCTCACTGCGCCGGATTAGCAGTTCCCTGGGCGGGGTTTGGTCCCGGAGCAGGGCCGTGTGGCAAAGCCAGGCAGCACCTACTGGGCCCCACATGGAACCATGAACGGTGTGCCAGCCCCCTGCCAACGCACAGCCCACGGCCCATAACCCTTCACAGCATCTGCCAGTGTCCGGGTGTAAATGCTGATCCCAAGCTGCCGCCTCGACGCCAGAGCTCGGGGTTGGGGAGCGGGGACACGCCCGCACCCCCCGGGAACAGGGGCAGTGGGTCAGGCGGGGCCACGCCGCACCTGCCGGAGGGCAAGGGCCCTGCCTGCCCACCCCCGGATTTGCTCACTGTGGCCACGCACACAAACAGCTCACTGGGATGTGACGCCAAGTGCCTTGTTCTGAGGGGCAGAGTCCCAAGACCCCAGGCCTGTGTCACATCACAGAATTAAAGGGAGGCAATGGCATTTCCTGTCCTGCCCACGGGAGCCTTTCTGGAGCCACAGTGAGGTGGGATTTTAATGCCTGCTCGGGGGCCAGGGAGACAGAGGGACTGGACCATCTACTCACACAATTGCTAACATGCGTCTTTCTGTTTTCCCTGAAGACAAAGACGGTGACTCCTTTGATCGGCTGTCTGCGTACCGTGGGTCCCTGACACAGAGGAGCCCCAGCAGCAGGAAGGGGCTGGGCCCCCACAGCTATGCAGTAAGCTTTCCCCTTGCCTCCTGAGCCTGTCAGATTCACAGGTTGACGTGAAGACCGCAGAGCAGAGAAACTGGGGATAAACTAACAAGTGAAGTAAAATCAGCAAAGATTGAAAGGAAATTAAAAATACTTTCTTAAAGGTACCAGAATACATCCAAGATAGGGGTCTCTGCTTACCCAGGGATGGTCTCAGCTCCGGGAAGGGGACCGTCCACGAGACGGTGAGGACACTCTCATAGCTGAACCAGCTTCACAGTGCTCTAAAGGTCACTCAGCAAACCACGTGTGCAGATGCTGGGGACACAGGAGAGGTCAAGGCGACCCCAGCAGTCTCAAAAACATGGCGCTGTGACAGCTCAGAGTTGCTGATCTCCTGGGACCTCAAGGTCATGCCCACGCCCTGGGGACAGACCTGATGACTGAGTGCCAGTGGCCACAGTCAAGCCCAGACCCCCCGACCCCAGCGGCCCTCCACCCCCGCCTCCCACTGGTGATTTATTCTCTCCACCAACTCTGGTTTTTAAAAGGATTTCCAAGCCTCTCACAACAGCGATGCCCAAATGCAGGGATGAGGCCGTTCCTAACTGTGTGCAAGCCTCGTGCTGGCAGAGCACACTTGTGTGTCTGTGTGTGCACACTCAACACCTGTGTGTGCACACTCCTGTGTGCATGTGTGCCTGCCTGTGTGTGTGTGCACACTCAACACCTGTGTGTGTACACTCCTGTGTGTGTGTGTGCCTGCCTGTGTCTGTGTGTGTGCACACTCGACACCTGTGTGTGCACACTCGTGTGCATGTGTGCCTGCCTGTGTCTGTGTGTGCACACTCGTGTGCATGTGTGCCTGCCTGTGTCTGTGTGTGTGCACACTCAATGTGTCTGTGCAGGCTTGTTTGTGCGGGTGTGCACACTCAGGTGTCTGTGTGTGCACCTCGTGTGTCTGCACGTGTGCACACTTGTGTGTCCGTGTGCGGGCTCTCGTATGTGCGCACCTCATGTATCTGTGGGCGTGCTCATCTGTGCCTGTGTGTGTGCACACTCGTGTGTGTGCACACTCGTGTGTCTGGGCATGTGGGTGCCTTGTGTGTGTGCATATGTGTGCACACTTGTACATCTGTGCAAGTTAGCACGCTCATGTGTCTGTGCACGGGTGTGCAGTCGTGTGCCTGTGTGTGTGTGCACGCCCGTGCGCACACGTCTGTGTGCGTGCCCATAGTGCACAGCCATGTGCACACGTCTCTGTGCTTCACAGAAACCCGTGATGACCCACCAGCCCTGAGGGGGCCGTCGGAGGAGGCCCGAGCGCCCGGGCCCCAGCCTCGCCCTCCCCGCACCGTCTCGTCCCTCCGTCGCCTGCACGTCCTGCTGCCCACAGTCCAGTGGAGAAACCGGCGAAACACCGTCCGCAGTGGAACCCCGCCTGCCAGGACACCGCCGTGCTGGACCTGCAGCCGTTCGCCCACCCTCCCCGACGCCCTCCGACACGGCCCCCGCCGGCCTGCTCTGATCCCCGAGAAACATCTAAGCTGACCTTCTTCCCTTTAGGACCGTGTTAAACTTTGTGAAGGACACAAAGAGAAGCGTTCTCAGTGTGATCTTTTAGCCCTTTCCCCGCTGGCTGGGACAGAAGAGGGCTGGCTCCGTGTGTGTGCGCCATGCCGTGCCAGAGCACGGGCAGGCATGTGTGTGTGTGTGTGTGTGTGTGTGTGCGTGCGTGTGTGTGCGTGCATGTGCGCGCTGTCAGACCAGGGAAGTGACAAGAGACCGAACTCACGGCCAGCTGACAGAGAGCGACCGATCCCCCCAACCCCTCACACCTATTCCCCAAGTTCATCTGTGGCTCATAGACCAGGAGAAATTCCCCTGGGGTCAAGGGCAGAGCAAGCTCATGCAGCAGGGGAGCGTCTGATCGGTGTGCAAGTGCAGGTGCAGGAGCTGTGGGAGCGCGGGCTCTGGAGCTCAGGACAGACGGCGGGCTCCAGCCCGGCACGGCCACTCCCGCGGCGGCCTCCAGCGGCGCAGAGGAGCAGGACCACTGTGATGCCTGCGGGCCACCTGCGTCAGTCTTGTAGGTGAGCCCCAAGGCCGCCTCCACCAGGAGAGCCTGGGATTCGGGGTTACTTCTAGTGTCTGTGTGGCTTACCCAGTTTTAAGGGGAGCCCACGGGGACGCTCAGGGCTGCCTTGAGGGGCAGAGAGAGAGAGAGAGAGAGAGAACCCCAAGCAGGCTCCACGCTGTCATACCGAAGTCCAACGTGGTGCTCGATCCCACCAACTGTGAGATCATGACCTGAGCTGAAATCCAGAGTCGGACGCTTAACCGACGGAGCCACCCAGGTGCCCCACCTTTCAGCCCATTTTGCAGAAGAGGACACTGAGCCCTGCGTGTGAGGCAGCCACAGTGTGATCCTTGCAAGGGGACTGTGGGTCAGCTTCACGTTTTCTCTCTCAAACTGCTTGGGGCCAAAAGGGAACAAGAGGCAGGTGGAGAGGTGGTGCTGGGAGCCGAGGGGGGCGAGCGACCTGTCTCCCGACCCGACAGGGGTCAGAGCCCCTCCCCCACCCGCCGCTGTGCGACCCAGGACCGCCGGCTCTGTGCTCCCGCTGAGCCCCTGCGGCAGCCACCGCAGGGCCACCATCCCCGAGCCCGCGGGCTTCAGGAGCCGGTCTGAGCAGCTGGGCTTCCGGGTGTGCTGGCATTTGTAGAAGAGACAGATGTGAGACTGGAAGGTGGGGGAAATCCGTGGCTCCTGACTCAGTGCCAGAAACAATTAACGGGGGCGCCTGGGTGGCTCAGTCGGGCAAGCGTCCGACTGCGGTTCCGGTCATGATCTCTCAGTTCACGAGTTCGAACCCTGCGTCGGGTTCTGTGCTGACACCTCACTGCTTCGGATTCTGGGTCTCCCTCTCTGTCTGCCCCTCCCCCCTCTCAAAAATAAATAAAACTTTTAAAAAAGTTAAAAAAATAAAAATGATTAGAAGCTTCCTGCAAATGAAAGGAGATCATTTTTTTTTGGCATACCCCTCCTTGTCCACAAAGTTACTCAAAGTCACCGTGAGTTCCTGGGAGTTAGAGAAGAGACAGGCTGCTGGCCGTGTGTCCCCAAGAGAAAGATGGAGGTCCCCCAGAGAAGGGGCAGTTCTGCCTCAGCGCCGCCTTCCAGTTCAGCCACAACATCATCTCTTCCCTGGGTCCCCAGCCTGTCTTCTTGCCGTGTAGATTCCAGACTTGCCAACCCCACAATCTCTACACACACACACACACACACACACACACACACACTCCGTTCCCTTTCTCTGGAGAACCCTGACTGAGGCGAACTTCCTACATAAAAGCCACGTCTAATATTTCCCACACCAGAAATTCAGCAGCCAGCTGGATGGGAGTCACAGACCAGCAATGGAGGAGATCATTTCTGTTGGTCCCAAGTGCGACGCCAAGTCCCCAGAGCCACCGCCCCTCAGAGTGGGAAGACATTCCCTCAGCGGCTCATCCCTCACTGAACCTTGACCTCAGCTCTCGGGAACGGCGCTCCCCTCCTGGCACAGACTCGGGAAACAGCTTTCTAACTTAGACACGAGTCCTTTAAAATGTTCTCCAGAGGGGCACCTGGGCGGCTCAGGGGTGAACCATTGGCTCCAGGGCAGGTCATGATCTCATAGTTCGTGGGTTCGAGCCCCGCATCAGGCTCTGTGCAGACAGCTCACAACCTGGAGCCGCTTCAGATTCTGTGTGTCCCTCTCCTGCTCACACTCTGTCACTATCTCATTCTCAAAAATAAACACTTAAAAAATTTTTTGTAAAAATAAATAATAAAAAAGAAAATGTCCTCAAGAATTTGGGTTTTCAGAAAACCTCTGCATCGGAAGCAGCTCTGCTGATGACCAGACCCCCCCACCCCCAACCACGGCCATTCTGTGGCTAGGACTCTGGTGGCTCCTGGTCCCCGTGGCCACCTCTCTGCCATCAGATTGTGCCTCATCTTTCCAGGACTCCAGAAGGATCCCAGGTTTAAGAACCACAGGCCGGGGCTGGGTGGCTCAGTCGGTTAAGCATCCGGCTTTGGCTCAGGT
Organism: Mungos mungo; assembly: GCA_004023785.1. Classification (NCBI taxonomy): domain Eukaryota; kingdom Metazoa; phylum Chordata; class Mammalia; order Carnivora; family Herpestidae; genus Mungos; species Mungos mungo. Next base: position 14,744 of record PISW01008226.1, read on the forward strand.
CATGATCTCACAGTTCTCGGGTTCAAGCCCCACATCAGGTACTGTGCTGACAGCTCAGAGCCTGGAACCTGCTTCCGATTCTTGTCTCCCTCTCTCTCTGACCCTCCCCTGCTCACGTTGTCTCTCTCTGTCTCTCAAAAATAAATAAAAAACATTTAAAAAAATTTTTTAAAGAAGCACAGGCCAAAACCCCAAAGACTAGTTTCTTCTAGAAATAAGCACCAGAAAGAAATGCTTCGTCAGTCACCCGGACACACGCAAGAGAGTCCTGCACTCATTCCCGGGGCTGAATCACAGCGCACCACCAGCAGGTGGCAGAGAACAGCGGTAATGTGTTCTCTCACCGCTCAGGAGGCCAGAGGCCCAAGGTCAAGGTGGCGGCAGGGCTGGCTGCTTCTAGAAGCTCTGACGGAGAGGCCACGACGTCCTCTGCCCCAGCTCTGGCAGCCTCCGCCGGCCTTGGCTTGTCCCTGCCTCTGTCCTCACAGCACCTTCTCCCCGTGTCTCCGGGAGGCCACTGGGGCTGGATGTGGGGCCCACCTTGCTCCAGCGGGACCTCCTCTCCACGCCATTACATCCGCACCTGCAAACAAGGCCCGTTCTGAGATTCCTGGCCGACGTGAATGTTGAAGGGATGCTGTTCAGCCCACCGCACCGTCCAGGCCCGAAAACCAACCCCACGAGCAGCTAGCTCCCCTCACCCTGCTCCCCTCGCCGTGCTCCCCTCACCATGCTCCCCGCGGAGTCTGCCCGGGAGACCACCTCGCTGAGGGTGGAAGTTCCAAGAACTCAAAACCATCAAGTTCACTCCACAGAGCGGGGGTCCTCTTCATCATGCTGACAGGACGCCCCTCACCAGGGTCCCCCTGGTGTGGGGCTCCTCCCGTTGCAAGGAGCAGAACCCGCTCCTACCAGCCCAGGAGAGACGGGAGCGTGTGAGCCACGCGGGGCACTTTCCTTCAGGATGGAGGCACCCACGACCCGCAGGGAGGAAGGGCGGGGCCAGGGAGGCTCTGGGCTGGCCACGCCCCCGTGACCTCTCTGAGACTTCTCATTGGACGTTTCCGCAGGTGACCCAGAGGCCTCTCCAGCCCCAGTTTATTTCCCTGCGGTGATCACAGTCCATGTTCCAACACAAAGTGACAGAGTGAGCAGGGCCATGTCCCTCATGGGCACTGCCAACCTAGGGTGGGAGAATGCCCCCTCAACCGGGGGGGGGGGGGCAGGTCATCGGATCCCGAGTGTGTGACCCAGCAACCGGGAAGCCGGACTAGCTCTCCACCAGGGCGGGGGCCTCCCCGGTGCTGGGCCATGGCCCCCGCCTAGGATGAGTAATCTGCCCGCTAGGAACCAGGGACAGCTGACTGCCACCCGGAGGCCGATCCCGCCGGCAGCTCGGTCCTGCAGGCGCCCGGCCCGCGCTATCCAGTTTGCGTTCACCTGCGGGCCCATCACAGACCCCGGCCACCCAGCTGAATGTCCTCACTGTCCGGCCCCTTGCGGAGAAGCCTTGCCGACCCCCCGCAGACAAGGGTGTGTTGGAGACACAGGGGCTCGGACAGCGGACGGGTTTGAACTCCCGTGTGCAGGGCAGTTCAAGGACAGGGGGGCATTACCCACAGACCACCGATGCCTCTGCTCTCTGGCCTCCTCCCCCGGGCTGCTCCCCGGGCTCCTGCTGCCGAGTCCCCCCTCCCGGCCCCTCCCAGGTGGGCTCACGCCCAGCTGCTCACACCCGTGCTCGGGCCCGTGGCCAAGGCCTCGCTGAGGACACACACGGCAGCCCCCCCCCCACCGTCCCTCCACGTGCTCCACCGACCTCGTCAGTTTCCCTGTCCCCAGAGCTCCCGTCTCAGCCCACCTGGCTCTGGAGCCAGAGAGCCCCCGCTCGTGACCCCAGCGCCCGCCCCTCTCTCTCATCAGCACCAAGCGCTGCTCTCTCTCCCCCAAACTGCCCCAAACTCATGGCCTTCCTCAAACTCCTTCACAGAACAGGAAGAGGGGGGAAGGGCCCCTCCTCTTTTGTAAGGTTAGTCAAACCTTAGCCCCAAAACAGAAGGAAGATGGTGTGAGAAAGGAAAATCGAACACAACAGACAAGAAAAATCCTAAGTATTAGTAAAGCAAATTCAACAGTGTATTAAACAGCTAGTGAGGGGCCTGGAAACAGCTAGTGGGGGTGCCTGGAAACAGCTAGTGGGGGGCCTGGAAACAGCTGAGGGGGCCTGGAAACAGCTAGTGGGGGCCTGGGAGGCTCAGTCCCTTAAGCATCTGAATCTTGACCAGCTCACATCATACTCCTACGGTTCGTGGGTTCAAGCGCCACATCGGGATCTGTGCTGACAGCAAGGAGACTGCTTGGGATTCTCTCTCTCCTCTCTCTGCCCCTCCCCTGCTCTCGCGCTCTCTCTACCTCTCTCAAAAATAAATAAACTTTAAAGGCAGTTTTTTAATTTTTTTAATAAGAACAAACTTGTTTCTTACTTTATAATAAAAATTAATATGTTTTATGATCCCAGGAAACTTGCTCATTCTAAGCAGTCGTGAGGGAGGCGGAAAGCCTCAGAGGAAGCGTTCGGATGCCATAGAGATGGGACCACGCTGGTCTCACGTGAGGAACGCAGCTGTGAAGGCCCCACGGGTTGGGGGGGGGGGTGGCGGATGGGGACCGAGGGCTGGGAAGCAGGGTCAGGCCTCCACGGCCTCTCCTGTCCCCTCTCTGTGCCCTCAGTGGCTCCGTGCTGCCCCGCCCGCCGTGCAGACTTTGCCGCCGCCCAAAGGCCGGCGCAAAGAAGGAAGGCTAATGTGTTTTAAAACCACTCGACCCAAATGAAATTATATAACCCAGGAAGGGACACATCAAGTCGCTGATGAGTTTTAAAAAAAAATAGAAGAAAAGAAACAACGCGGAGATTCTGTCCTGATGCCACCCTGGGAGGGAGGGGGTCACGGTGAAGGGGGGCACCTGGGGGGGGCTGCTTCCTCCTCGGGTTATAAAAGGGGGTGAGCTGGCCCTGCCTGGGCCACCACTGTGCACAGCACGCTGGTGGGGACCCGCGGTGAGTACCCACCTCCACCCTCGCTGTTTCTCTATGCTCCTTCCCTGGGGGGGGGGGTCTCCCTGCAGCCCGGGGTTTGTGTCTGAGGGGCATCCACCTGCCCGAAGCCCCCCGATGCTCCAGTGTTAGTGACAATAGACACAAAGGACAGAACTGTCCCCAGCAGCTCCTGTGGGAATGCAGACGGGAAGCCCGGTGGGCCAGCAACGAAAATCTCCAGGCCAGAGAAGCAGGGCCTTGGGGACCAGGGGCGAGGGTGGGTCCTGCCCCTCCTACAGGCCAGCAGCCCCCCTCCCTGGTCCTGTCCAGCCTGTCCGGATGGGTCTCTTCATCACTCTGCTTTCATGGTGACACCTCCATGTCCTCCGAGTCCCAGCCGGTGTGCGGCACCCCACACGGAGGTGGGCATTTTAAGTCTCTCAGACCAAGAGCTCTGTCCAAGGGGCTGGGGTGCCCTGGAAAGTCAAGGTCGGCAGAGGGGCCCTCCCTGGAGCACACGGGGTACTCAGGCGCCCTCAGATGGTCCCAAAAGTGCCGAGGGTGGTGCGCGTGGGGGAGGAGTGCCAGGTCCCCCAACGATGCCGGTGAGGCAGGGGGAGGGAGGACCTGTGGGTGCCCTCACGTCCCGCCGTGCAGCCCTGCGTGGTGGGCGTCCTGCGGCCAGAGAGCAGGTCCCACCCGCCAGAGACGCGATGCCTCTGGGGTCACGACCAGGCTGAGTGCTCCTGGCGAGGACAGAGGATGACGCTTCCCCAGCCCGGCTGCCCTGTGGGGACAGGATGGCCTGGGCGTCGGGAAGTCCAGGGCTGAGCGAGGGGAAGAAGTCTGCACCGGGGACCCCCAGCCGTGCCGAGGCGTGCAGACCGGCCCCTGCGCGCTCCGCCTCTGCAGCGACCCTGGGGCCGTCCCCCACTCCCTGCACGGTCCCCCACTCCCTGCTTGCCTCTGCCCTCTGCCTGCGTGCATGGTCGCCCACAGCGGTGTGGAGAGCACCCGCCCCTCCGGCTCCCTGACACAGACAGACAGACGGACAGACGGAGGCCGTTCCAACACAGCCCTCCTTCTACGCCCCCAGCTGTTCACCTCCCGGTTCCTTCCGATGACAGAGGGAGGGTGCGGGGTGTCCCGGCCCGTCCGAGGCTGACGCACACGTGATCGCCTCCGGTAACGCTCACTGCACAGAACAAGGTCCCAGGGACGGCGACACGCTGAGTATGTCCCCAGACGCCTCCCGGCACCGGTCAGAGCAGTGCTCGGGCTGTGACCGCACGCTCACGTTCTCGTGCCCACAGGTGCACGGGCTCGGGCACGTGCGTGCGCACTCCCTCTCACACTCATGCACACGCGGCACTCACGTTATCTAAGGCCCCCACCGTCGTGAGCACGCGCCCTCCGTATGCGTGATGTAACATGGCTCCTGCCCTGCCCCCCAGGTCGTGCCCTCCCGGGTGGGGTCCCGCCTCAAGCCGCCCGGAGCCAGGAGGAGCTGAGGGATGAGGGCTCTGCGGGCCTGGCTGCTGGGCCTGCTGCTGCTGGGCCTGGCCCTGCGGGCGGCCGCGAGCCAGACCCCCCGGCACCCCATGGAGATCCGCAGTGAGTGGGGACCCGGCGCCAGCCTCCCTCAGCCGTCCCCACCCCTCCGCCACCAGGGGCCGAGGCTGGGGCCCGGCCAGCACCTCCCCAGGGTCCCCGTCCCTGCTAGGTTCCTCCACCCCCACCACCCCCACCCCCTGCTCTGGGAGGGGCGTGGCCAGTTGCTGGCCCCGCCTTTCCACCCGCTTCCCTGTGACCCTGCCCCTACATGCACTCAGCCCGAAGTTGAGGGGTTCATTCCTGCCGCCAGGGCAGCCTGGGCCAGAGCTGGCTTTTCCCGCCCCTGGCACCGGGCCCCGGGGGGGGGGGGGGGAGCGAGTTGCGGTTTAGCTTGAGTTCCCGTTTCCCAAAGCTGCCCACTACCCGGAAGTGACCTCGCCTGCCACCCACAGGGACAGACAGCGCCCACGCGCCAGGGGACGCCTGTGCACAAGCTCTCGCTCTTTCCTTCCCAGCCCCTGGCATCGACCCCGCCTGGTACGCCGGCCGCGGGATCAGGCCCGTGGGACGCTTCGGCCGGAGGAGAGCAGCCCCCCGGGGTTGTTGTGAGCCAGCCAGCCTGCTCCCCACTGCGAGGATGCGCTGAGCCCTCCCGGGACAGGGACAGCCCAGCACATGAAGATGCGAATCCAGGAGCCTCCCCCGCCCCCTCCCCCGCCCCCTTCCCCTCAATCCTAATAAAAGCAGCTGGTCTAGTTTAGTTGCAGACTGGGAGCTGTTTTTCCTCCTGGGACGTTAGCCTGGAAAGACACTCAGAGCCCAGCAGCCCAGAGGCTCCGTGACCTGCCTGAGGGCACCCGGCCCTGGGTAGGGGAGCTGGGACCCTCCGGGGTCACCTGCAGCCCACAGTGCCTCCACCCAAGCGGCTCTGAGTGGTTGCCCGGGCTGCACACTGCACCAACACTGTGCGGGGAGCAGCACAGCCCCTCACCCTGACGGCTCCCTCTCTGAGCCCAGGGCCTTTCACCTCCCTTGTTTACACTCGAGGAGAAAGACAAGTGTGAGCTGCTTGTTTCTAATCAACAATGGGAGACTCAAACCCAAATGAACCACCTGTGTCCCTTGGCTGCCTGGTTCAGATTGTGCTGAGATGTCCCCACGTCCCCACGCCCTGCCTCGGAGGAGCTTGCCTCGGTGCCATGCCTCGGTGCCAGGCCCATACACATTGCTAACTGCAACACTGAGCCCAGCCAGTAACTCTGAGCCTCAGTTTCCCCATCCAAACACCCCAGGACAGGAACACCCACCTCACTCCACAGCTCAGTCTGTCACGGCACCAGCTTGCAGGCCAACACGGTGTGGTGTTCCATGTAAGCCCCTCCCCCAAGGTTCGCCCCGCCCCTAGGCAGCGAGGAAGGGGGTGGGGACGGGCTGACCAGTCACTTCCAAACCCAAAACACGTGGGCCACTGCCTGCACCCTGCTTGCAGGGTCTCAGGTGCCGGTCTCGACTGCCAGACTTCCGTCCGTCCACACCTGCGGGGCCCAGACCCCGGCTGTCCCCTCTCCAGCTCCGGGAGGGTGAGCCAGGGCTCAGCAGACGCTGGCAGGAGGCAGAGCCGGCAGGGTCCAGGCAGGTGCTGCACCAGGCCTGGGACGCGGTGCAGCCGGAGAGCAGGAGAGCCTCAGAAAGTCAAACGTCGAGTCCCCAGGCGGCCCATAGCGCTCCAGGCGCGTCCCCGAGAGAACCGAGAGCCGGGGTCACACAGGTTTCCACAGGCGTGTTCACCGCAGCACAACACGCAACACACAGCGAAGGATCCGAACAGCCACCAACAGGTGAAGAGACCCCCCGGGCAGTCGATCCACGCGGGGCGTTCACCTTCGGCCGTAGGAAGGGCGGGCACTGGGATGCCACCGCTCGGGTCCCCGACGCGTGAGGCCAAGGGGGAGGCACGGGATTCCGCACAGCGTGTGACCAGACCGATGGGAAGTGTGCAGAAGACACACCCAGAGCACACTGCCGGTCGCCAGGGTGACTGCCTGACGGAGGGCTTGTCTCTCCAGGGACGCAAATGTCCGGAACTGGACCGAGGTCCTGGCTGCAGACACTGTAAATGTACTAACGCCGCTGAATCACACCCTTTTAAAAACAGAGTTCACGCGGAAAAGCAGCCCGCAGCGGTGGAGGCCGGGCTCCCGACTGCGGTGCCCGGCAGGCGGCCCCATGACACGTTTTCTGTGCCCGGAGGGAGAGGCAGGAGATTCGTGGTTCCTGTAACTTTTCATGAAAGTTTTCAAACACATGGGAAAGTTCAAAAAATAATCTAATGAGCGTCCCACACACGTTCCACTTAGAATCAACCATTTTTATTGTGTGCGTTTACTCTCTCTCTCTCCCCCATTTGGAAGTAAGTTGTAGACATCAAACATTTCCCCTAGATATTTCCTCATGTGCTTCTCAAAATAGGGACCGACTCCCACGTGACCACAAAACTGTCATGCCGAAATCATTCTCTAATAATTCCGTGATGTCCTCCAGTTTCTAGTCCATGTTCAACAACCCCCAAGTATGGCCACAAAGTCTCGGCTGTCTTTTTTTTTGTTCTTTTTTTTTTTTTGAAACGAGGCTGCGATCTGAATTCACCGTCGTAGGCCCGGATTGCTCGTGAGCCGCTGCCCTTATTTTGCCACGACACTGACTTTCACAAGGGCCCAGACGCGTCGGCCTGTGTGATGGTCTGGTCTGTGAGGTGTGTGTCGCTCCCTCGTTCTGCCCCCGGACTTCCTGTGGTCGGAGAGGCTGACCCGGGGCCTCGCTGTGGGCGCCACCGCCCTGCGTCCCTGCCCCTGCCCCGCCTCTGATGGCCGGTCCGGGCCCCACTCGGACAATGCTGGGTAGGACTGGGTGTGACCCTGGCCTGGCGGCGGGATCTCCACCGTCAGGAGCCTTCCTCCCGCTCACCAGCCCGCCAGCCACTGATTTACACCCTCACCGAGCACCCTGCTGGGAGCAAACGCCCTCGCCCGCGGGTCACACAGTGGAGATCTGCCAATTCCTTCCACATCTATTAGCCGGATTCTTCTAAAGGGGGTCTCTCCCTCTCTCTCTCTCTATCTCTCTCTCTTTCTTTCTTTTTGTTCAACACCTTACAAATAATATTAGATGCTTAAATTGCCCTCACTTTGACCCATTGGGAACCCCAAGAAAGGAATACGTTTTAAAAGAAGAAGAATGGGTCCCCGAGTCAACCCCTCTGGGCTGTTAAAAGACAGAACTCTAACATTTGAGGGCTTAATTGGCTTTATGAAGCAACCCCTGAACCGGGCGGCGTGCAGTGTAGCCGGTAGACATGCTCCGCCAAGGTGCAGAAAGGAAAGCTTTTTAAGGGCAGAGAGAAGGTTCTTTTTTTTTTAAGGAATCTCTTAGCCTTATTTAGGCAGGTGGCCCCCCTAAGGGGACAGGGGTCTTGCAGAGGACGGCCTCCAGGAGATCCCAGTTTCGCAGGTTAAAGGTTACATTCCAGAGAGAGTTGAAACTGAGGTTGGGCTAAGTATTAAATCGTGTTTGAGTAACACAGGGCCCTGAGTGGCCCCATCATGGCCTGTGGTTTTCTTTGTGACAGTGCAGGGGGGACCCTTCCAGTGGGGCCGATTCCTACGGGAACAGAAGGCGGGGGAAAGGGTGCCCAGCAGGCAGGGCAGCAGGGCCCTTCCTGGAGACCACGTACCCCCTCCCCCAGGCTCCTGGGTCCGGAGCGGCTTCCCAGGCTGCGGGCGGGCCGGGGGCTCACAGGCGGGTGTCCCTCGGCGGTGAGGTTCTGGAGTCCAGAGCCGACAGCCGAGAAAGAACTCTTGAGACATCCTTGGTGCAAAAAGGGGATTTTATTGAAGCACGGAGACAGCACCGTGGGGAGAAAGAGCTGCCCTGGGGTCGTGACGGGTGACGGATTATGTACCTGCAGGTTGGGACGGGCTGAGGGACAGCGCAAGTCTCCAAGGTATTTTGGAAGTGAGGTTTCCAGGACCTTGAGGCCCGGCTGCTGCTGGGGAAAGGTCATTTGTTGCTGTTTCAGAAAAACGGTCATGAGCGCCTTTGGATGGATGTCAGGGGCCATGAGCTCGGAGGACAGCGGCCAACATCCATCTTGGGAGGCAGAGATAAAGGAAGTTTCCAAAGGAATCTGTAGACGTTAATGCAGACTCACAGGATCCCGGGTGGAGGGGGGGGGGGGGGGATCGGGATGACGTTAAGCTAAGTTTGCCCTTTGCCCCTAGCGAAGCGTCACCACCAGGCAGCTGAGCTCCCAGAGGAGGGTCACTGCCTGTTTCAAGGACTTGTCAGGACATTAAACTTACCGCTTGTCCGAGTTTCCCAAGTCACCAGGCCCAGAGGCCACGGCACACTGGGCTCGTGTTCGTGGGGACTCTGCCAGACCACCTGCCGGCCCTTCGCTCTGCGTGCTCCGCCCACCGCCCCCACCCCAACCTCCGGCTCCATGAGGGGCTGAGACAGGTGGGCGAGAGCCTTCCGTTCCCGCCCGTCATTGTGCTGGAGCCGGTTGTGAGAAGCCTGCCTTTCCTTCCGATCTCGGGGGGGGGGGGGGGTATCAGTCTAGCCTCTCGTTGGGCACACGTGTGGGGAGCACCTGGAATGTGTCCGACGTTGCCCCAGGCACCGAGTGCCGCAGAGGAGCAGGGCGGGTAGAACGTCCCCCCCACGTGGTTCCCCAAAATACTAGGTTCACCTGGGAGGCCTCAAGTCTCCCAGGAACCGGGGCCCACACTGCACCCACCGCAGACCGATTTGACCAGAGCCTGTGGGGGCTCCCGGGTCCTTCCGGGACAGGGCGGAGCCACCTGCCTAGTGGGGCAGAGGACAGGGAAGGGAGCAGTCACGTCCTGGGTGACGGGGAGCTGAGCTCCAGGACCCCGGTGCACCCCGTCCAGTCTAGGGCACCGTGGAAGGATGCCCTGTGGGAATAAGTCCAAGGATATGTTTTCATAGTCAATTCTAGCACAGCGTTACTGGCTCCACAAACCCGGAGGGAACATACGTGGGCCTCCTACAAAGACCTCCTTCACGTCCCCCACTCCCATGGCTCCCTCGCATCAATCAGCCCAGGAGAAACCTGCCTGAAAGCCTGGCATTTGGCAGAGTGAACGCCGGACCCTGTGCCCTTGGGCAGCGGGTCTGCCTTAAGCGGTGCTGGATCGCCACCTAGTGGCCAGGGGCGCCCTCCGCCTCCTGTGGCCTCCGAGGGGGGTCGGGCTGGTCCCTGCTTCAGGCTGCAGCAGGGAAGACCACCCAGTGGGGGGAGCGTGAGGACGCAGCCTGGCACCCCAGGACTCGCACTCCACATATTTCATCTACGCGGGAAAAATGAAAAACAGGGCAACTCAGCCGCAGTCCGAAACTGTCACGGATGGAATCGTTCAAGAAAAAAGATAACAGGAGTGGAAATCAAGGACACAGGCCCTTCTCCGATGCTATTATTTTCTGTATTTGCCTCGTAGCTTTTCTCGACGACCACGGCGGGAGAAGCCTGGAGAAATAAGAGTCCTGAGAGGCTCTTGGAGAAAGCGCATCAGGAAGGCGGGATGTGGGGACACCTGGGCCGTCCCCCCCCCCAAAGCCGCCACCCCGCCCCCTGCAGTTAGGATCACATGTGGGTGAGGGCGGCGTGCAGGGCGTCCCAGGGCTGCTGGGTGAGGGCGGGCCAGCCGCCAGGACCTAGCAGGGACCCCGCGGGGCACCCCGACCTTGGTGGGATAGGTCCCCACCCAGGTGGATGGGAGACCCCCAGAAATGCTGCCGCGCTTTGTGGATGTCACGGATTCAGAGTCCACGTTGACGCTCACAGTCGGCACCCCAGGGGGACAGCAACGTCTCCGTACTTACAATTCCAGACTCGCTTATCACGGTCCCAGCGACAAGGATGAATCCAACACCACCCCTCCCCCCACAATGAAATAGCCACGTTGACGTCAGGGCTGAGCTCCTGGGGGGCCATCTGGGCCTCCCCTGAAGGCGGGCAGTCAGGAGAGGAACACATGATGTGTCGCCTCCAGAGAGCCGTCCGGGGCCACCTTGGTCACAGCCTGTGCTGGGCCCGCCTCCTCATTCCCCACCTCCGGGCCACGGGCATGACAAACCCCAAGACTGCAAACTCTGCCTGCCAGGTTATAGAACGCGGCTCCGGGTTTGGGGACATGTAAGCCTCAGGCTGAGTCGGTCGCCAGGGGCCCAGGCATCACCTGGTCAAACTCAGAGCCAGGAGAAGGGGGAGGGCCTGGTGCCCCAACCACCACCCCACCCCCGGCTGCCCCTGGGGTGCTCTTTCCTGGGGTCATGGCCCTGAGAGGCGGGACGTGGGCGCAGCCCCATGATCCGCACCCCCTCTCCTCCCAGCACCCCACTCCCGTCCGGGCCCGCCCCTCCTCCTGCGGGCCCAGGACCAGGCGGGCCCCGCCCCGTCCAGCACAGGGTTTCCAGTCCTTGTCCACCACCGGCCTGTGTCACTCTGCGCCAGGGGGGTGAGGCAGCGGAGGGGAGGAGAAGCCAGGCAGGGTGGGTGCACCTGCCCCGGGGAATCTGGGGAATCAGGAATCAGCATCTGCTGAGTGGGGGCTGACACCCCCTACCCAGCTCCCACCCCTACCCGTCAACACGGGGTCTAAAATTTTAAACAGAAAAGAGTTTTATTGGAGCCCAAGCGAGGACATCTGTCCGGGACACAAGACCTTCACAAGGAAGAGCAGGGCCACATACTTCTTTTACGTAAAGAATTACAAAGCCTCATGGCAAAGAACATTCTGGAAACTTGTAGGTTTTCATCTTATGTTTTTAGTGTGGGGGAGGCTGTGTGACTTTAATCTTAGGGGAATCTTTAATCTTTTTCTTTGTCTTTTCTTTATATCCGGAAAGCTCCTTGTTGGGTTTTGTTTTGGTTTTTTGTAACGAAGCAGATGGTACAAAGCATGCTGGGGACAGAAACAGAGCGCATGCTTGGAAATGGTTTGGCCCCTTGGTAAACGTTAAAGTCCAGCTTCACCGGGAGCCAAGGGGCAGGGCCCACAAACGCCAAAAGGTCACAATGTCCTTTGTCAGCCCCGGGAGCCCCCTGGCACCGGTCCCTCTCCTGGACGACTCCCACCGCCTCTGGGACGTGGTAACGTTCAGGACCGCCACCTTCCAGAACCTCTAGGACTCGTCAGGGTGCATCCGAGCCGTGGCCGAGGCAGCGGCTCGCCCTGAGCCGGGGCCCGGGGGCGTCCTGGCGGGGCTGCCGTCAGTGGGCGCAGCACCTGGCCTGCCCCGCGGGCGCCCCGTTCAGAGCCAGCCCCCCGTCGCCCGTCTGCGCCTGGCCCCTCTTCCTCTCTTCTCCCCGCAGCAGCTCTCGGACTGTGAAGGACAGAGGACGGGGGTCTGGGAGGGCAGGTCCCACGCCCAGCGTGCACCCTGCCCACGGGGCAGTCCCAGGATGGTCACCCGGAGCCATGAAGCTGAGCCCCTGGCAATCCTGCTCCCCTTCCAGCCCCTGGAGACATTCTGTCGGGTCCCAGGATCCAGAAACAAGACCCAAGAAGCAGAGCCCCCAGGGATGACCCCCCCCCACCCCGGCTCTCCTGGGGGCCCCACCACTCACCTACGGCGCTGAAGACCTCAGTCACCTGGTGGTTCAGTTTGGCTGAGGCCTCCGCGAACAGCAACCTGTGGCTCTCCGCAAACTCCTTCCCTTCCTGGGGGACGGGGCAACTTATGTACAGAAGGGCTGTTCCTGGGACCTGGGCGGCTCAGTCCGCTGAGCACCTGAGTCTTGGTTTTTTTTCTCAAGCTATGATCTCATACTTCTTGAGATCCAGCCCCACATCGGGCTCTGCACTGACAGCCTCGCTTCCACACGGGTTAGGGCCGCGGGGAGCCCGCATCGAGGCGTTGGCGGCTCTGATACAGTCTGAAGGGGGCGTGTGCCCAGCGGTGTGGCAGGAACGTCCGGTTCCTGACTTGATCTCTGCTCCGTGTCTCTGCGAGACGCTAGGGCAAGGCCAAGAGCCCAGCACGCGGGCACTTCCCGCGGCACTTCCGCCCCCTTCTCTGTAACCCTCAGTCATTTCAAAATTAAAGCTGGGCGCCTGAGTGGCTTAGTAGGTTGAGCGTCTGACTCTTGATTTGGGCTCAGATCATGATCCCAGGGCTGTGAGATCAGTCGAACCCCACAGATTCTCTCCCTCTCTCCCTCTGTCCCTCTCCCCGACTCACAATCTCTCTCTCTCTCTAAAGTAAAAATTAGGGGCGCCTGGGTCGCTCAGGCGGTTAAGCGTTCGACTTCGGCGCAGGTCATGATCTTGGGGTTCGTGAGTTCGAGCCCCGTGTCGGGCTCTCTGCTGTCAGCACAGAGCCCACCTCTACCTCTGTCCCCCTCTCTCTGTCCCTCTCCCCTTCTCTCAAAAATAAATAAACATTAAAATATTTTAGTAAAATTAAATTTAAAATTTTTTAAATAATAAAAGAATACAACGAAAGCCAGAAAATTAACACAGGGAACTGCACACCTGCAGATCACGCGTGAACTGCATGTCTCTGCAGCATTCATTCTGCCTTTGGTCGTCTTACAGAAGAATGACGCTTTTCTTTTTTTAATATTTATTCATTTTTGAGAGAGAGACAGAGTGTGAGCAGGGAGGGGGCGGAGAGAGAGGGAGCTGTCAGCACAGAGCCCGACTCGGGGCCTGAACCAGCAAACGTGAGATCATGACCTGAGCTGAGGTCGGACGCTTAATGGACTGAGTCTACCCCCCCCCGCCCCCCCCGCGCCCCGACTATGACTTTCTTACTTTCTAGCCCCTGCTCAGTTCCCAGCAAGGAACGTGTCCCTTTTCCAATAATTGACAGAACACAGAGGAGATCTGAAAACCCACGTAACTCAGCTCGGGGTGAGGGGGCAGGAGGGGGCGCGGGGTCCTCGGGAGCCCGGCCGCTCGGTCCTCCCCTTCCAGGACGAATGGCCTGGGCCGCGCACCCAGCCACCCCCCCCTTCTGGGGAGTGACCCTCTCTAGGCCTGACTTTCCCAGGAAAGACCAGAAGTCTTTGCCCAAAAGGGAAGTTCACGTAGGAAGTACGTGTGAGTGTTTGCGACGTGCGTGCAGGTGTGGAGCACACGCTGTGTGACGTGACCGCGCTGTGGGACGTGAGCGCGCGCTGAGTGACGTGAGCGCGCTGTGTGACGTGAGCGCGCTGTGACGTGAGTGCGCACTGTGACGTGAGCGCGCTGAGTGACGTGAGCGCGCGCTGTGTGATGTGAGCGCACACTGTGTGCCGTGAGTGCGCTGAGTGACGTGAGCACGCGCTGTGTGACGTGAGCGCGCGCTGTGTGCCGTGAGCGCGCGCTGTGTGACGTGAGCGCGCGCTGAGTGACGTGAGCGCGCTGAGTGACGTGAGCGTGCGCTGTGACGTGAGCGCGCTGAGTGACGTGAGCACGCGCTGTGACGTGAGCGCGCTGAGTGACGTGAGCGCGCTGAGTGAGGTGAGCATGCGCTGTGACGTGAGCGCGCTGAGTGACGTGAGCACGCGCTGTGACGTGAGCGCGCTGAGTGACGTGAGCGCGCGGGCGGGGACGCCCGGGGCCACCCTCCTCTCCCCCCGGGGCTCACACCAGCCTGTCCCAAGCGCTACCTGGAACGTCACCTGCCGCTGCCCGCCGAGGTCCGTCTTGTTGCCGACCAGCATGACCACCACGTCCCCCGGCGGGGCCTCCCTCTCCAGGTCCCGAAGCCACCGCTGCGCATCGAGGAAGGACTCCTAACAAAGGAGACAATTGACGGCGACAGACGCCCGGGCGGTTGTCACGGGCTCCCCCGGCCACGGAAATGCGGTGTGAGAACGCAGGGGTCCACGGCCCCCCGACAGACCCCCCCGGAGGAGGGGCGGCCCTGGCTTCTGGCTCCGGGGCCCTGGTCACACCACGGCTCCTTCCCCTGCCCGGCAGCGCCCGAGTCCGGGGGCTGCGGGCTGTTCAGGGTCAGACTTCAAGCTCCTGAGCCCCTCACTCGTGGGAGCCCCCCGGGACCACTGTGTGCAGGAGGGCTTGGGGGCGCGGCCATCACCCGATCCTACCTTCGGGACCCTGGAGACCAGGCCCCTCGTAGCCCCTCCCGGCTCCCGGCCGCTTTGCTGCTCAAGTGGGCGGCCTCCCCCTGCAGCCCATCCCACCCCTGCAGACTCCGCTCCCTCACTGAGAACTGCCTCCCCTTCCTGCTCACCTGCCCGCCACCCCCCTGCCCCGCCCCGCCCCACAGGCTACTCCCCCCTTTTCCCTCCCTCCCTGCCGAAGCCTCCCAACCTCAGGCTGAGTCAGGCTTCCCCCCCTCCTCCTGCGCTAAGCACCTGCTCACGCATGCGTACTTAGCATCTACCCAGAGAACACGGGGGAGGGGGGGGGTGATGTGCAGCCAGAGGCCGTGTGCGGTTTCCAGGACATCCCCCCCTCCACCAATTCCTTGGGCACCCAGGGAATTATGGGCGATAGATGGTGGTGCTTTCTGCAGGGTGTTCCGAGAGGACCATGGCGGGGCACACTCAGCCATGCAGGAGGAACAGGGGCTATCAGTGAGGGCTTCCCGGAGGAAGAGGCAGACTTTCACTAAAGTGTTTTCTACTGGTTGTGGTGATTTTACCATAAAGCGCCGGCATATGCTGGTCACAGAAAGCCTTCAGAAGATGGGCTGTGACTGAGAGCACAAGAAAGCCTTGTGGTGGTGGGTGAGGACGGGCCCGCAGGGGGCCTCACCTTCTTGGTGATGTCGTAGACCAAGAGGGCAGCGTTGGCGCCCCTGAAGTACAGGTGGCAGATGCTGTGGTACTTCTCCTGGCCGGCCGTGTCCCAGATCTCCAGCCTCGCGGACGCGGCCCCCGAGCCCACCTCCTTCGTGAAGAACGCGCCTGAAACAAAACCCGGGGGACAGCTTCACCTGCGGGGCGGGGCCTTTACCCCCCAGCGCGGGCCATCGTGAGCCCCGGGCTCAGAGAGGCGCCGGTGCGTGCGCTTCCCGCCGCCCACCGCCAGGCAGGCTGAGTGAACACTTTTCCTGGAAGACGGCGCTCCTGTGAAAAAAGAAGAAAAGAGAAAAAAAGGAAAGAAAGGAAAGGAAAGAAGAGAAAAGAAAAGAGAAGAGAAGAGAGAAGAAGAGAAGAGAAGAGAGAAGAAGAGAAGAGAAGAGAAGAGAAGAGAAGAGAAGAGAAGAGGAAAAGAAAAGAAAGAAAAGAAAAGAGAAAAGAAAAAAGAAAAGAGAAGGGAAAATAAAAAAGAAAAGGAGAAAAGCCATTTGCTGTGGACCCTTTGCAGGTTCCACAGAGGCCCCGGGTGGGGAGATGAACTCTCGGGGCCGAGGACAAAGGCCTCCGGACAGTGTGACATGGAAGGGGCCTCTGACAACCAGGGGTCCAGCATGTCGCTGTGGGCTTCCAGTGATGCACCTGAGCCCCGGGGAGTTCTAGAACCATCCACACCCCTGCCCCACCGGCCACTCAGTGGCCAGACCAACCTGGCCAAGAGGTGCTCGCGACCACACCAGTCTTCCCCCAAATCCCTCCTGCCTCCTGCTGACCGTCTGGCCTCGAGACGCCTCTCCCTGCTGACCTCTCTCTGCGGGCCCCGCTTGGCATCATTCCTCTGGCCGCCTGCGTGTCCCCTCCCTCCCATGTGAGCACGAAGAAAGGCTACCCCAGCACACGGCAAGACAGCAGCAGCGCGGCGGCACCCGCAGGCCAAGAGGAGCCTCCAGAACAATCCCGCGGGCCTGCGTGCTGACCTCAGACGTCAGCCTCCAGAGCTGTGAGAATAAGTCTCCGCCGTGGGAGCCGCCGGGCCGGCGGTGTTTGCTGTGGCCGCTGGGCAGCTCCGGCGCTGGGTCAAAGCTGCAGCCTGTCTCAGTAGGGACAAGGGCTCCCGGCTCCCACGGGGCTACGTCAGGCCTGAACAGGGAGCAGCGGGTGAGCGGAGGCCACTGCCAGCTTCCCCGGGGCCTGACTCTGGGTCCGCCTCCTCTTCAGCCACCTTAGCTGCCCATCTTCTCCTCCACTTTGGAGAAGACGGCTCCCGTTGAGCTAAAAGCCGTGGGCGGCCCTAACGGATTGCAAGGAGGGTTTCAGTCCAAGCGATGGGAGGGCTCGAGTGACTGGATGTTTGCAGAGACCAGAACCCTATCCTCCCCGGAGACACACGCAAGGTCCCTCCGGGCCCCTGGAATGGAATCCAGAGCCACCTTCCAGCCCCGGGCCCCAGGGACCCCTGGGTACCAGCCAGGAAAAGAGCCCCCACTAAATACGGCCCTCGTTCTGAATCCCGCTGACGGCATCGTCCACGTCGTCACAGCTAAAGCCGAAACGTGATTGAAAAATAAACTTCCCAGGAATCCAGACAGACTTGGAGACTGAAATGATACTAGCCACAAGGTGGGGGCTGGGGGTGGGATCAGGCCCAGACCCAGGGAGTTTTTGAGCTTCTAGAATCCGCTGGTGGAGAGAACGCACTGGCACATTTTCACGGGCCTTGGAGGCCCTGAGCCCGAGCCGCCGCCTGCGGTTTCATGGCGTGGCCCCGTCACGGCACCAACCACGTGTCCTGTCTGGTCCCACCAAAGACCTCAACACAGGTGCCGTGGGGCCCCAACGAGGATGCTTCCAGCCACGCCCACGGCCAGGCACATGGCCACGCCCACCGCCACCGCCTCCCCTCCGGGCTCCAGGGGAGGGGGGCTCCTGGAAGCTGGTGCGCTGAACAGCCCACCATCTGGCTTGTACTGTATCGCCCTGATTAGAAAGCGTCTCTATAAATGTCGACACAAGGGACATGGTTGTGCCCTCTCTCCTTTTAATGTCCACGGACAGCCGATTCGCTCCTCTAAGCCTCCTCGAACATTTGCCTTTTTCACAGAGACTATCATCAGAGCCCCGGTGGAACGAGGGCCCCAGGGCGCAGCAGCGATAGTTTAGAAGCGGCGCTGGTGGCAAAGGTCTGCGGCCCTTCTCTTCCCACGCCAGGCCCCGCTCCCCGCAGGCAAACACGCACACAACCACTAGATGTCACCATTTCTCCAAAAGATGTCCCTCGGACTGTGCTGCGCTGGGAATCGGGCCCGAATTCCCGCCTGTGGCCAGTGGGGACTCCAGGATGAGGGGTCGCTCTGTGGGGACCCCAGTGGGGTCTCCAGGAGCTCTCTGCATTTCAAGCTCCCCAGCCACAGCCTCCCCCTCCCTGGCTAGGCTCTGTCCTCGAGTGGGATCAGGACCTCCATGGCGGCAGGGAAGTGGAGGTGGGTGACAGATCCAGACCCCCTGGGGGGACCAGGGAGCCCGACCCTCCTGGAGTTATCCTGAAGCCAGCATGCTCAGAAAGCAGCATGACCCTGGACAAGCCGGCCCTGGTCCCACCCTGCGCTCTGCAGTGCGGGGGTGGGTGGCGACCTTAAGTGCTAAGGTGGTGACCGGTGACTGCAGACAGCCTGGAGTCAGCCCTGTAGGGGGAGCCCAGCACGGGGGTGTGTGTATCCCATTTCACAGACATGTCAAGACCAGACGACACGCCGTTTACCCATGTGCCGCCATCCGGGTCGTGTTTACTGAGGGTTTCCTGCAGGCCAAGCACCCGCCCACCCGACCTTGGTCACTGTCCCCGCTTCGCTCCCCCGCTCAAATTCCCCAGAACGAAAGCCAGGTCCCTGTTAGAGCCAGCACCACGTGTGACAACCGCCTGCCTTCGGGGGGATTTTGGGCAACGCAGACTGCATTTCCATAGACTAAGGGGTCGCTCATGTCCTGGTCTGAAAACTAGGAATATTGATTTTTTTATAATAATGCATAATGACGCGGTGATTATAATAGCATCATTAGTAATATAGAATACATTATAATACACTGA
This sequence comes from Mungos mungo, assembly GCA_004023785.1. Taxonomy (NCBI): domain Eukaryota; kingdom Metazoa; phylum Chordata; class Mammalia; order Carnivora; family Herpestidae; genus Mungos; species Mungos mungo. The sequence continues at coordinate 33,254 of PISW01008226.1, forward strand.
TACATATTACAAGGTAAACAAAATAGTTAACTTCCCTTATTTATTTTTATAATAATGTCATAGCGGCAGTATCTGCCTCCAAAGACGGTCGTGTCACATGAGGTAGGCCCTGACGTACAGCGTTTCCACCCGGGATTTAACTCCTAAGAGCAAAGGAGGGGTTATTGGCCCTCCGTCCCAGCCCCCAGCGCAGGGCGGGCACACAGTAGGGGCACACAAGTCAGTGCCAGCCCCATGATTGACAGGCGGTGGAATAAAGGACTGCCCGCCGGCTGTGCCCCGGGGCTAAGCTGGTTGTCTCCTGCCCCCACACTCACGTGCCCCAGGCACAGCGAAAGGAGAACAGAGACCCTAAAACACCAGCCCCAAGACAGAGGCAGCGTCCTAGGCCTGGCTAGGGGGAGGGGGTGGGGAGGGGACGGGCTCTCTCTGGCCGACTGCTGGAGCAGGGTCTCAAACTTTTCTGGCAAAAGGCCTTCAGTACGTATTTAGGCCTCCAGGGACTTACCATCCCTGTAACAGCTCCTCAGCTTTGGCCTCAGCCAAATGGGATATGCAAATGAAGGGCGTGGCCATATTCCTGGAACCTTTGGAAAACCCAGCAGAGCCTGGAAAGCCCAGCCCGCCAGCCTTTCTTCTCTACCCACCCTGAGAGCTGAGGGGTCTGGAACCTGCTGTCTCTCCTCCTCGCCTTGAACCTTCACCACCCAGCTCACACCCAGCTCACACCCAGGCGCACACCTGGGGGCCAGGCCCCCTTCTTTGGCCTCTGTGCTCAGCCCAAGCCCACCTGAAGCCAGACTTAGTGCTTTGGTGTATTTTTTTAAGTCCACTCCAGCCGGCCTGGCCACTGTCATTCCTGGCTCTCCCCCAGTTCCCTTCCTGGAGCCCCCACCCCCATCGCTCCTCTGCCCCGCTCACCAGTAGCGCTGGGGGCCTGGGCCTGGCAGATCCCTCGGCCCCTGTGTCCCTCCAGCACTCTGCGGAATCACTCACACACACACACACACACACACACACACACACACGCCCCGGGAACACCGGAGGGCTCCCAAGTAGCCAAAGCACGCATCAAATGTAGTGTCCTGGCCCTGTGTTCGGTGTGTCTGTTTGGCCTCTGACAGAGCCCTCCACTCCCGGTGCAGGCCTGGGCCGGAGGCCGTCCCCGCAGGAACTTGCTAAACCAGAGACTGAGGGGGTGAATGAATGAATGAGTGAATGAATGAACGCGTGGACTCAACAAAGTGCAAGCAGCAGGCTCGTCCCGGCAGAGTCCAGATCTGAAGAGGCCGCTCTGGCCTGGAGGGCGGGACCCTTCTCCCCGCCAGGCCGGGCCCCCCGCCCCCAGAGGGTCGCACGAGGTGTGTGTCAGAGTTTCCCTGCTTTGGGTGGAACACAGGATTTCCAGCCCAGGCAGGACGCGACGGAGGCCGACAGCCCCGCAGGTGCTCCGAAGCCCCCTTGGGAGCCGTGACGTGTCACGTCCTCAAGCAGTGCAGTGGGGGGGTGTCCCCTCCCTGCCACCCTGTCCTCTGCACCCACCCCCACGACCCAGGCCAGGCTGGTAAACCGGGTCCAGGCAGAGAGAAAGCCAGTCTTCCGGAAACCGCCCCTGGAGGGACAGCGCCAGCAGGAGGGAACCCAGGCCCGGTGCAGGACCAGCTCGTCCGGGTGGCTGAGTGTCAGAGCCAGCGGGGGGTGGGGGGGCTTCCTCTGGGCTCCCCCCTCCACCAAGCACGATCCCTCATACCAGCCCCTGGGGGCCCGAGGCCCTGACCCTGAATCTCTGTCCCCAGTAGACTCCTGCTGGGCCCCACACGCTCTGACCAGTCTGACCACCGTGGGCCTCCTGCCCTCCCACAGGGCTGGGCGCACCCAGGGGCTCCAGGCGAGTGGGGGACGTGCCCCGCCCCCGGGCCATCAGCCTGGCTTCTCCTCCAGCTGACTAACGGAGGGCGCGCTGTCCCGTGTCACTTACATCCCACGGTGGGCAGGACGCTCTTGAAGTCATTCTTCACGTACCGGAGGGCCAGGCTGGACTTGCCCACTGAGCTGCTTCCCAAGAGGACCAGCTTGAACACGCAGGGCTGGCCCGGGGCAGCCTCGGGGCAGGGGACCCCTCCCGCCTGCGCCATGCCCTGAAAGAGACAGCATTTACAGGAGGTTGAATGTCTGAAGCCAAAGGACCGTAGCGTGTTCACTCCTGGGGCGCCGCTCCGAAGGCGGCCAGCCTTGAACCGAACGGAGCTTTTTCAAGGCCAGCAGGAGAGTCTGAGTGCCAGGGAGACTGATCAGGTGAGGCCCACCAAGCACATCTCCCTTTTCATTAACTCAGAGTCAACAGGTGCACACCTTAAACCGACAGCGTCAGATGCCACTTACACCGGCATCACAGCTGGAAAAAAGAGACACTTTTAAGGACGGAATTTCCGAGCTTTGTCTGCCACCTCCAGCTAATACCCCGGTTTCTGGCCAGAAGTACTGGAGCCTCCGGCTTAGAAGCTGGCGGCCTATTGATTTCTACTAGAATTTTGCACGGAGAAGTTCTAATGCACCTGCAGCAACGCCTTCTCGAGTGTGTGAAGGAACCCCCTTCAAGCTTGCCTTGCTCTTTATGAGCTCAGATTAATAAAGCTCTAAAGTCTAAAAAATCTTCAGCCCAAAACACGTCTGCATTAATCCAAACAGGTGGAATCTGAATGAACACATCATTGCTATGATATCACATTCCAGCGTCCCACTTCTATGGTAGTGATGCGTCTCTTTGTTTAAGAACAGTATTTCACTGGGCGCCTGGGGGGCTCAGTTGGCTGAGCATTCGACTTCAGCTCAGGTCACGATCTCACAGTTCGTGGGTTCGAGCCCCGCGTCAGGCTCGGTGCTGACGGCTCGGAGCCTGGAGCCTGCTTCAGATTCTGTGTCTCCCTCTCTTTCTCTACCCCTCTGTCTCTCAAAAATAAATAAACATTAAAAATTTTTTTTCTTAAAAATGGTATTTCACGGGTTGGAGGGCGCCTGGGTGGCTCAGTTGGTTAAGTGTCTGACTCTTGGTTTCAGCTCAGGTCATGATCTCCTGGTTCATGAGTTCAAGTCTTACGTCGGGCTCCATGCTGACAGTGCTTAGGATTCTCTCTCTCTCTCCCTCTCTCTCTGCCCCTCCCCGTTCACGCTCTCTATCTCTCTCTCTCTCAAAATAAATACATAAGAACTTTAAAAAGATAAAAAATAAATAAAAATAGTGTTTCACTATAAACACATCATTGTCAATATAAAAAAATTAAATCCCCCCTAGTCCCACATCCTTAATATAACCAGGAGTGCCATTTGCCTATTTTCTTCTTGTTTTTCTTTTCCATGAATCTTAAAAACAAGCAAACCAAAACCATAGTTTTAACATAAAAGTCTGCATCCTCCCGTTCAGCCCACAACGCGTGTGAAAGCCGCTTTCTCCATCGCGGCGGGTGCTCTCTAGGCAGTCGGCCACCCACATTTACGACCCACCGAGCGTTCTCACAGCGTTTCCACTTTGCGGAACCATTTCCCAACAACTGGATTTTTTCTCGGTCACAAGTGACTTCTCTGTAATGAGCGAGGCTGCAGAAAGCCCCCTCCGGCCCCCTCCTGTGTGACTGTGTGTGTGAGCTCCCGACAGTCAGACATGGAGCCCTCTGTTCGGAGAGAAAATTAAAAACCTGACTTCTGGCCCAGCCTCTAGACTTTAATCAAGAGGAGGCTGTTTGAAGTCCTTCTAAATACAGAGATGTTCAGAGCAATGAGATATTGGGGATTAGGGGTAAGAGCACTCTCTGGAGCATCCGACTAAAGGCCGTTTTTAGTTCTTCCAAGCTCATCTCCTTTCCACAAAAGGGAAAAAGAAAGGACCGCAAACCCAAACTAGCCCTTTTTCAGGGTGGCAGGCGGCATTTCGGGGGAGGGTCCGGTGTGCTGAGTCTGTCGTGCAGGACAGACGTCATTCGTGTGCCCAGAGTGTAAACAGCACCGGGATTTCGTGCCGCTCATGCCGCGGCCGGTCCGTGCTCCCTGAGCACCCGGGTCGTGTGCCACGGGTCCCCTGGAGGGCTCCTCCGCCGCCAGCAGCATGCGGTGACCACCTGGCGGGAGCCTTCCCGAGAGCCGCTGTCTCACCAGAGTCTCCTGCTGGGACCTGCCCTCGCCCGCCGCGGGGGCTCCAAACGAGGGCCCTCCTGGCCGTCAGAACCAACTCCGCACCCTGCGCTCTGCCCTTTTGATTATGTGCGCGAGGACAAGGTCACAGACACACACACGTGCACACATGTGCACACACACACACACACACACCGCTAAAACACACAGACATACATGATACATGCAGACCCACAGACACAAACACACAGACACAAATGCACACACACTCACACTCCACAAAGCACACAGAAGTTGAAACAATGACTCACGTGTCCCCGGGCTGGTCACCTCCGGGAAGCCTGCGGGCCTGTCATCCCCGGGTCCTGCGGGGCCTCTGCCTGTCTCCCCTGTCTCCCTCCTCCGGCCCCAGGAAAGGCTTGCTTCCCTGATCAGGCGGCGGGCACCGCAGGACAGGCGGGGTCAGGGCAGAAGGGCAGCCCTGGCCGCTCACCCGCCCTCCGGCCCCAAAGTCCAGCCTCCTCCCCCTTCCCGGAGGCTCTGGGGCAGAGCCGCCAGGGTCGGCGTCCCCTGGGCCGGGCAGGGCAGAGGCCGGGCAGAAAGCGCCCACTGCAGGTGTCTGCTGCCTTCCAGCTCAGGGGAGCGTGTGGGCTTCGTTCTCCGTCCCTCCTTTCAGTGCTGGGGGCCCCCACCCCCTCCTTCCTGGGGGCCGCAGGGGTCTCTGCTGCTCTCAAAACTTCAAGCCCAGGGTGAGAAAGGGTTGTATTTTGGTCAACTGAATTGATTCCTGCGGCAGACCCTGCAAGCCAGGGCTGGTTCTGGGGCAGAGAACCAGGTCCTGGCACCACGGGGCGTGAGGGGCTGCGTCTCTCTAATACCCCCCCCCCCAGGGTTGTCACCCTGGAGGCGGACCGTTCCTCCCAGGGGACGGGAAGACCTAGCCTCAGGAGGGACGGACGGAAGGGGGTTCCCATCCCACTGAGCTGCCGGAAAACATCCCACACCCCCCGTGGGATGCTGGAGGGCATCTGTGCCAGGCTTCTGAGGGGACGCCCTCACACAGCCCTTCAGGACCGGCTTCCCTCCGCTGAGCCCACGCCGCCTCTGGGACGGGACCATCCTTCCTCCGGGGTGTGGCTGCCTCCCTGGATCCCACCAACCAGCGTGGCTGGGCCCTGCCACCCTGGGGACCCTGGAGCCCTCCCCCTTGTGAATGACACCTTCAACCCCCCCCACCTGCAGACCAGTAACCAGTGTCCTGGGCGGGGGGGATGCGCTCCGCTGGTATAGCCCAGACGGGGAAGGTCCAGGTTTGAAACACATGAAGGTGCTTTTCTTCTCTTTTCCAGCACGGACCGGCTCCTCCCCATTTACAGCGAAGCGTCCACCTCCCTGCAGGTTGGGGGTAGGGGGCACAACACGAGAGGGAGGTGTAAATCCCAGCTTCAGGGCAGGAATGCAGACACAAGGCCATCGATAGCCAGCATCCTACATCCGAAAAGGGAGTTTTGTGCCTGCGGTCAGACAATAGCGTTCAAAGCCAGGCACCGTCCAGAGAAGAGGTTTGTGGAGTCCGGTCAGCTCCCACGTGGCTATCCAGCTGCCCGGACATTATACGACTGAGGGTCCCGAGTGGCAGGCTCAGGGCCCGGGTCTCCATCCTGGGCCGTGTGACAGACGGCCACAGGACACGGGCCGTTTATCGTCTCCCAGTCTGCACGGCTCAGGGAGGGGCGGGGTACAGCTGACTGGTCCTCTGCTGGGGGTCGCCTAGGTGTGGTCACGGTGTTGGCTGGGCCACAGGCTGTCTGGAGCCCACGGTCCTTTCCGAGCTGATTGTGGGTAGAATTCAGCTCCGCGTTGTTGTGGGACTGAAGTACCTTGTTCCTGCTGGCCGTCAGCCAGGACCCGTCTCTGCTCTTACAGCCCCCCTGCGGGCCCTTGTCAGGTGGCCCCTCACAGGCCCTGTCACACATGCCAGCTTGCTTTTTCAAGGCCAGCAGGAGTGTCACCCTGAGTGTCAGAACCCCCTTAAAGGGTTCGCCTGATTAGGTGAGGCCCACCAAGCACATCTCCCTTTTCATTAACTCAAAGTCAACTGATAAGGGACCTCAATTACATCTGCAAAAAGCCCTTCACCTTTGCCATGGAACATCACCTAACTCAGGAGTGACATCCATCCTACCCACAGCCCTGGGCAACCTCAGGGGGAAGGGTTTATACAGGGTGTAGACACCATGCACCAGTAGTCTAGAATCCTGCCCACCCCCGTGCCTGAGCTAAAGCCCACACAGGGGGGCACACCTTGCCCCGCTGACCCAGAGTAAATCTTCCCATCAGCACGCTGCTGGTGGACGTTGGGAGCCACCCGCTGGCCCTAGGGCTCAGGCCAGCCCCAAACAAGCTGACCCTTTCCCACCGCACAAGGCCCTAGAAGACCTGGAGAGGCCAGGACCCAGCTGCTGTGAGGCCCAGGGCCTCGCCACTCCTCTGGTCCCAGCGTTAGCTGCACAGCTCACAACCCGGCGGGGTCTTCTCCAGCCTGTAGTCCCCCCACCACCCTCTCCACGTGGTTCCCAAACGGTCCCTTTCCTCTCTGTAATATGATCTCACCACAGAGGGACACCCACCAGAAGAGAGAGAAACCAGCGTGCTCCCACGTGGACATGCGGGAAGGCTCGGGCCGAGGGGACTCCCTGGCAGGACGGGTCAAGACTTAGAGCACATTCCGACCCATAACCCCACGGGGACAGGGATTGTACGCACTGGAATCGAGGCCAAGTGTGGTGGAAATCAGGCGAAATGGCACCTAAGCGTTCACCTCTGTGACCACCGTCGATACCATCTTGGTGGAGCTGTACCAACCTCTGCGCTTCTCTCTTGGCGTTTTATCAACTTTCCTGGATGCCCGTCAGCGGAGGACTCCTTACTACGCCCCGTAATCGGGCCACACGAACGAGCACCCACACTCACGGGCGCATACGGTTAAACCTTGGTTTGCGAGCGTCACCGTCCCGGAAACACGCTGGTCATCCACGGCCCTGGCGTCTCAGAGCCGATCTCCATTGGCTCAGCTGTGGTCACGTGACGTTCGGCGTCACGTGCGACTCGTGTTGCAAGACATGGCTCCTTCGTCGAGTTAAAATATAAGAGAAACGTTCGCGCAGCCAGTTACCTGCACTCCAAGGTTTTACCGGATTCCCCTCTGGAAAGAAATACACAATCATGGAGTTTTGAAGCCGGAAGGGCCCCCGGGGATTCTCTGGTCTGAGTGCCCAGCTAGTGGCTGAAGACTGTAACCCCGCCCAGCTGATCTTCCAGTCGCTGCTCCGACATCCGGTGGGGGTGGGGGGGTGAGGGCAGCCCCTGCACGTGGGCTCTTTTGCAACCAAATAGCCTTTTGCAACTTCCCACCCATTTGCCTTCCTGGGGTCGCGCGCCTGACCCTCCGCCCCGGACACATTTCTGGGATTTTGGAAGCAGTTGTGGGGCTTGTAGTGGAAATTGCCAGTGACCTGCCAGGCCCTGCGGTCCCCCGATCCCTGCGAAGAGGCCCCCAGTGTGGTCCACACCGTTGCCACATCTCCTTTCCGGGGTGCCCATGACCCCGCTGTGGGGATTTGTGGGGAAGAGGGCGTCCCTTCCTCCTGGGGCTTTCTGTAGTTAAGGATCAGCCCCAGTGTGCTAGATGGCTGAGATGCAGGTCTTCCAGAATGTTCTTATCTCCTGAGGCCTCTGAGATAAGCTGAAACAGCTGTCTGCCTTACCTCAAAACCTTCACCCTTGCTTATCTCAATGGAAAATTCCAGCAGGGATTTCTGAACACCAAGTGAAATTCCTCAGCTCAGCAATCAGCTCGGCGTTTGGCTGCCCTCCAGGCTGGGCAGAGCGGAGCAGAGCAAAGCAACGAGGCAAAGTCCGGCCCGAGTCACCCAGGGCCCCGGCCTGCCCAGCAAGAGGCGGTCACCCCAGGCTCCTACAAGGTCCTAACGGAGCAGTGGGTGCAGGCCGAGGAGACAGGCTCACCGGGCCAGATGGGAGGGGAGGGGTCAAGGTAGACGGTCAGGGAGGTAGCGTTGGACTCACTGAAGATGGACCAGAAACTCGCCCAACGGCAGGAAGAAGAAGGCTTTCTGAAGGGAAGCGGTTGCGTAGCGACAGACGTTGTCCCCTCCTTGGTCAGTGACCTCTCCCCTCACCCTACTGCTCTCCCCTGGCCACGCCTGGCCCCAACCCAGGGTCTGTACCGCCGCTGTTCCTTCTCCTGGAAATGTCTCCCCCCAGATGGGCGCACTCCAGGGCTGGGCTCGTGTCCTGTGGCCGGTGTAAGAAATGACAGTAAACCGGGTGGCTTAGAACAACACGGACTTAACCCTCTTATAGTTCTGGAGGTTAGAAGGTGAGGAGTTCACAGACGTGTGTCCCCCCAGAACCTCTGGGAGAGTCTGTCCCTGGCCTTTCTCCCGACTTGCAGTGGCTGCTGGCCGCCCTCGGGGTCCCTCGGCTGCAGCTGCTTTGGGCCCGTCCCTTTCCCGTCCTCACACAGCCTCCTCTGTGGCCTCCTCTTCTCACTGAGACGCTTGCCTTGGATTTAAGACCCACCGCGTAATCCAAGACGACCTCATCTCCTGATCCCTAACTCAGTGACATCTGCAAAAACTCTTGCCAAATAATGTCACGGTCACGTGCACCTTAGATTAAGACGTGGGCGCGTCTTTCAGGGGCCACACAACTCAACCCACAACAGGGCCTGCTCACATATCACCTGCCCCCCAACTCCTTCTCTGACCGACCTGCCCAACCACGCCCTGCTCCTCGCCGGCCTTGCGGTATTTTTCTCCACGACGGGGCAGCTCACGTGCTTTATATTTTCCTTACTGTCTATTGCCGTCCCCATGACTACACTGTAAATTCCTAGGGGCGGGATCCTTAAGTGTTCCATTCACTGTTGCACCTTCAGGGCCTAGAAGAAAGCCTGGCACGGAACAGTCACCAGGCACGTATTGTTTGACCCAATATTTACGCGTAAGCCCTTAGAGAACGTTCTGTCCCCACCATTTCAGGACATTCCTGGATCAAACCCATCCATCCATGAACCTAATGTGAAGAATTCCTGATTAGAAGGAAGGATTTCTGAAGACAGGAAGACCTGTTTATAAGGCCAAAACTAACATCACATTAACGGAAAGGCCGTAGGAGTTTTTTAATTAAATACAGGAGACCAAACAAATATCCTCTGTATTGATTTTCCTTTTATTTATTTTCCATGACATTATATATCCTTGTTCACACATTATGATAGTAAAAACAACACACACACACACACACAAAGAAAGAAAGAAAGAAAGAAAGAAAGAAAGAAAGAAAGAAAGAAAGGATTAACATAAGAAAGAGGATGGATGAGGGGCGCCTGGGGGGCTCAGTCTGTTAAGCGTCCAGCTTCGGCTCAGGTCATGATCTCACAGTCTGTGGGTTCGAGCCCCGTGTCGGGCTCTGTGCTGCCAGCTCAGAGCCGGGAGCTGCTTCAGATTCTGTGTCTCCCTCTCTCTCTGTCCTTCCCCCACTCACTCTTGGTCTCTGTCTCTCGAAATAAAATAAAGACACAAAAATAAAAAATAAAGATAGAGGATGGATGTCATTATTTACAGATAATTTTATACTTAGAAAATCCAAAAGGACATCAGCTATAATGTTATTAAGGATAGACTTCTAGAAAGTAACCAGATAAAAATGAATTAAACTACCAAACGTTAACTGATGAGAGACACAGAAGACTGGATAGGTGAAGACACGCAGTATGTTCCCGGAGACTGAGCATCATGACCTTGACACTTCCTCTCACCCTACTTAATTTAATGCAACATGAGCTGCACTGCATTAGCCTGCCTGATAAAGCGTAGAACATCTACCTGTCAAACCCCAACTGCTGCAGGCCGGCCCAGGAACCCGCGCCTCATATCTTGTCTCAGTGGAATAACATGTTTTAACTCTCAAGTGCACCACTTATGAATAAATGTTCTGGGCACAGCCCACGATGGGGGCAAACTCATCAGCATGAACACATTCCCCACCTTCCCACCACACGCCTTCTAAAAGGAATTCTGGCTTCACTTTCTCTGCTTGCTCCCCAGTCCTGCCTTCCATAGGGCTTTTTCTCCTGGCCGCCTGGTTGCAGGCCTTACGGGGCTGACTTGGGAGTGCATGCGACAGGGATAGAGCTGCAGAGGAGGTGACGGGGGTACAGACCCCCAGAAACGAAGTGGACACGGCGATCTGCCTGTTCATGCTTCACGTGCATGTCCTGAAAACAGTATGTGCAGTTGAGTGTTAACAGTTTTCTCCTCTCTGCCTTCTAATTCAGAGTATCTGATCCATTTACCTTTAATGTAATCAATGATAGGGTTCTGCTTCAGTCTACCGCCTTGGTGTCCATTTTCCTTTTGTTCCCTCTCTTCTTCGTTCCTTTGCTCTTTTCCATCTCCTTTAGAGCACATCAAGTGTTTGTAGTATTCTATTCTCTCTCTTTCACTGATTTCTTAAGTATATTATATTATAATTTTCAGTTCTCTGATTTCCATTGGGAACTTTTTTTTATAATTTCTAAATCTCTTCTGAAATTCACACTTCTTTGCCTATTATATGAGCTTTCTTCCATACGGATTCTTGGCCATATTTGTCACAGTGTTTTAAGTTTCTTGTCTACAAATGCCAACATCCGGTTTGTTTTCGGGTCTGTTTCTATTGATTGGTTGTTCTGTTTTGTTTCTTCCTTGACCGAGGGTCACAGGTCCCTGTTTCCTTATATGTCTGGAAACTGTGGTTATGTACTGAGTACTGAGTATTGTGAATGACATGTTTGCCTTTGAAGAGTGTCGGCCTATTTCCAGCAGCCGGTTCAATTCCTGGTGAGTCGCCATGAGTCTGTAGGAATTTTGCTTTACACCTGGTTGGGTGGGACCTATTTTGATTTGCCATGAATCCTAGGGCGAATCTTCGTCCCGGCAAGTAGCCCTGGCTCCTAAGCTGAGGCCCTTCTGGGGTCTCCATGGAAGGCCTGGGGAGTCGACCACACTCCTCTCTGTGGCAGAACACGGACTCGCCCTCTGCCTCCCCTACGGCAGCAGGAGCTCAGGCTCTGACAGCTCTTCACACCCTGCAGGCGACACTGGCCGCCAAGCTCCCTGCGGTCTCACCTGCCTGTGCCCCATGGAGACGTCAGCTAAGGATTTCAGGACAATGAATATGCAGCCTTTGGGGGCTCCCTCCTCTGTGGCTCTCTCCTCTTTAAGATCCTGTCCCTCCAAGATTGATAGTGGAAGCAAGTAAGTGGGCTACTTTGTCTTGTTCTTGCCTTTGAAGAGGTGTAAGCCGCATGTCAGGACAGCACCAGCCAAAAAACAACCCAGAGACCCAGCCATCCCAAACCCACACCGCCAACTGAATTTATATCGGATGCCAAGAAATATATTGTGCAAAATCAGAGAAGAGCATTCTGCATAAACACCGACAGCACACCACACCGAGCCAGTGGTCCCTCGGGCACCCGAAGGAAAGGAGAGTTGATGGAAAATGATGCAGCCTCTCCAAACTTAAATCCAAGGAGATGGACTGCTACCCAAAATGGAGACATCTTTTACCGGGATAATAACGATGTGAGGGACTCGTGGACAACTCAAATTTTGGATCCTTTTCTATGTTTCCCTTTTGCTTTTTGTTTTGTATTTCTCCCAAATTATATATCAGTTTATATATAAAAAGAAATAAAAAATGAAAAATAAAAGATTTCACCCCTCTCCCCAACAACAGCAGAGTACATACTCTCCTCAAGCTCCTGTGGAACATTCACCAAGCTAGGCCACCTTCTGAGCCATCAAACATACCTCCATAAACTTAGAAGAATAGAAGTCACACAGTGTCTGCTCTCGGTTCGACAAAATTAACCCAGAAATCAGTAACAGAAAGATAACTGTAAAACCCCCAAAGACATGGAGATTAAACAATACACTTCCAAATCACACATGAAGCAAAGAAATCTAACCAGAAATTCTTCTGTGTTTTGAACTAAATGAAAATGAAAATACAACTTATCAAAATTGGCTAGATGCCGCAAAAGCAGTGCTCAGAGGGAAACAGATAGCAGCGAATGTATGTACTAGAAAAGGAGAAAGATGTAAAATCAATCCCCCAAGCCTCCACCTTAGGTCACTAGAAAAAGAAGAACAAATTAAATCCAAAGTAAGCAGAAGTAGAGAAAGAACAAGAATTCGAGAAGATGCCCGTGTAACTGAAAACAGGAAATCAACAGAGAAAATCAAAGAAACCAAAAACCAGTTCTTTGAGAAGATCAATAAGTGAATAAACCACTAGCCAGGCTAAGAAAAAAAAAAAAAAAGAGGGAGGAAACAAATTATTACTATTGGAAATGAAAGAGGACATCACTGCGGGCTCACGGACAGTGAAAGATAATGAGGAAATGCTGTGCACAGCTCCAGGCCCACAAATGCGATGACCTGGGTCAGACAGACCAGTTCCTGGAAAGACACAATCTGCCAAAACCGACACAAGAAGAAATCATCTGAATAGGCTTATGTCTATCAAAGAAATTGAACCAATAATGAATAACCTTCCAAAACAGAAAGCACCAGGTCCCGATGGTTCACTGGTGAATTCTGCCAAACACTCAAAGAAGAGATCAAACGAATTCTCTACGATCTGCTCCCGAGGATGGAAGTAGAGAAAACATTCCTAACGGATCCTATGAGGCCAGCGTCACCCTAACACCCAAACCAAAGATATTATAAGAAAGAAAACTAGAGATCAATATCTCTCAGGAACAGATACAAAAGTCCTCAGCAAATATTATCAAATCAAATTCAACCATGTATCAAAAGAATTATTCACGACGGCCAAGTGGGATTTAACTCAGGTGTGCAAGGCTAGTTCAACATTCAAATCTCAGCTAATGCGATCCGTTACATTTAGAGGCTGAAAAAGGAAAATCAGATGATCGTGGCGGGAGATGCAGAACAAGCATTTACAAAATCCAACGCCCGTTCATGACAAAAACGCTCAGTTACCTTAGACTTCCCCCCCCTTATTTTCTGGCCACGCTGGCAGCCTGAGCTGCATTCTCTGAGTCCTCAGGCCTGGAAGCCCCAGCTGCCCTGCCCTGAGAGCAGTGGGGGCGGCCTCAGGGGGGAGTCACAGCAGCGTGATCCCATCCAGAGCAGGCCCCTTCCTTCCAGGGCCGGGGCACCCCTGCCGCTTCAGGCCACTCCGGGCTCTGTGCCCCGTCCCTCACTGCTCGCAACCTCCCTCGCTCTAGGCCTGGCTTGATTCATCCGTTACAGACATAGGACCCGAGGCTCGAGAAGTCAGTGACCTGCTCCGGGTCCCACAGCCTGCAAAGGACAGAGCAGGCTCCGAGCTCACGACCGTCAGATGCCAAGGCCAGGCGCTGTGCTTCCCATGTCACGCTTTCTCCCTCTCAGGGAGGGCAAGGCAGAGCCAGGCGGGCCCTACCCCCGCGTCTACAGGGAGGAGTGCTGGAGGTCCCAGCTGCAGGGGTGAGAGGTGAGGGCCCATTCGTCCGAGCGCTGCCCTCAAACCTGTCCTATCAGCAAAGCAGGAGGAGGGAGGAGCCAGGAGGTGAGGAGCCCTGCACCAGCCGCTGGGCGGGGAGGTGATGTCCCGAGGGGCAGTCCCTGCCCAGCCCGTGGGCACAAGGCCGCCATGGTGTCAGCTCTTCAACCATAAGGACCGACAGGGATTTCGGTGGGGGGGTTCCGGCCATGCAGTAGGTCTCGTGGGGGCTGGGCTAACGTGATTCAGGACTTGCTGCAGTTCTAGGGACCAAATTATAACCGGCCCCCCCTCTAGAGCCCCTCCGCTGTCCTTCTGTCCTTCCTTCTGTCCACCCTCTTGGTCTCTGCTCCAGTGGCCAAGTGACCACAAGGGAACGTGATCATTCTGGTGAGTCACGCGGAGCTAACAAGTGACATAGCGAGTGTGTGCTCCTGTTACAATGCTTCCCTCCGTTGGGTAAACTCCGTGCCCCTGTCGGTGGGGGCCCGGGAGGAGAAGGGGGTGCCCGCCAGCATGATCCATGCAGCCACACGGGGCCAAGCTCTGTAGGACCTGGGCTCGGGCTGATGTTCTGTGCTGGGCGACTAACCTCCCAGAGGGCCCTGGTGGCATTCAGTTCTGCACTAGTTCCTTGGGGCTGATGCAACACATCACCATGGACTGAGGGCTTAAAACCAGAGAAATGTGTTGCCCCACAGTCCTGGAGGCCTGGGAATCGAGGCGACCACAGAGCTGGTTCCTTCTGGAAGCTCTGACAGAGAGGCTGCTCTGTGCCTCTCTCCTCGCTCCTGGTGGTTCCTGCCGATCTCTGTTTCTCCGAGGGCATGGATTTGGGGGGACACTCTTCAACCTGGTGCAGTTCAACCTGGTTCAACCCAGTGTCCAAAGACCTCTTCACGGTCCAGGAAGCCCCAAAGGACTGAGCCTGAGCAAATGCCCAGCTCGCTTTTCACAGAGGCAGACCTACCCGGAAGCATGCTGGCTGAGAGTCTCGGGAGCATGGCCCCCTCGGCGGTGCGAGCCGGATGGCGCCTCCCCGGAGTTCAGACGCTGGAGTCCTAACGCCCAGAACCCCGGCGGGTGGCCTCATTTGGGCATAGAGGCTGAGGAGGGGTGATCGGGTTAAAGCGAGGTCATCCCAGTGGGACCTCGTCCAGCACGACAGGTGTCCTTGTGAAAAGGGGAGTGAGGCCAAGATGGAGGAGACGCTTCTAGAAGCCAGAGGACGCCGAAGCTTCCACCAGACACCAGGGAGGGGCAGGGGACCCAGGCTCCCTCACTGTCTCCAGCGTATTTTGAAAACATTCCTTTGGCTGCGACTTACGAAGTGAACTCGAGCTCCCAGGACTAGAAGGGTTTCGTTAGACGTCCGCCGAGGCTGCTCCTTGAAGCTCAGGGCTGGGAATCGATCGGCATCCCTGCCTCTCTGTGCTCACAGCAGCCCTCGGATCTGGGGGGACGGGGGGCAGCCCTGCCCGGCTGTCGGTCACTCGGCCTCCACCCACACTCCCACCCCCAGGACCCATGGACTGTGAGGGGAGAGGGGGGGAGGTGGGGGTGGGGGAATGTGAACAAATGTCTGAGCAAAAAAGGGTTGGTTCCTTGTGAGCGGGGCAGACCGTCCTCGGAGGATGGCTGTTACCTGAAGGATCATCACGTGATAATTGTTACTGAAGCTACATGCGGCCGACAAACTCTAAAACATGACAACCAATCTGGTTTTATGCTGTTTCAACCTCTCAGGGCAAATGTATCTAAAATGCATTCCGATTCCAGAGAGGACAGACACCCAGTGGCTGTTCCGAAAACGACTCATGTGACCCTGCGAATTCCATGGATTGAAACCCCAGCCCCTCCCATCCCCCCACCCCCCACCCCCAGCTGGCTGATGGTATTCGGAAGTGGCGCCTTTGGGGGCAGATTAGGCATGAGGGCTGAGGGCCAGTCCTCGTGAATAGGATTAGTGTCCTTGTAAAAGAAACCCCAGAGAGACTTCCGTCCCCTCCCACCACCCAGGACACAGTAGGTCCTTGAACCAGGAAGTGGTGGGCCTCCAGCCCCCAGGACCTTGACCTTGGACTCTGCAGCCTCCAGCACTGTGAGCAATGAAGGTGGTGTTCTGCTATAGCAGCCCACGTGGACCCAGTCAGCCACAGAACCTCCAGGTGGGGTGACGGCGTGGGGGCTGTCCCTCTGTGGCCGTCTTGAAGGCGCCCTTGACCGACGCCTTGTCCAACAGACCCTGTACTCTGTCATCTCCGAGAGCAGGCTCGACGAATTCTAGACCTGTGTGACGAGTCCAGGACCAGCGCTGTGTGGCCGGCTGTGTGTGGAATGACCGTTCCCTGCAATCCTTTCTTGGGGCGTCGACGCACAACCCCGTTTGCCTGAGGAGTCCCACGGGGGAGCTGTGCGCACCCCACAGTTACTGGATCCTAAGTGCACCTCTCATGAACTGCCATTAGCCCTGGGACAGGCGGGAAGGGAGCACGTGCTGGGGGGAGCCCACTGACCTGGAGTCGGCGCCTGCGCGGGGCGCTCCTGGGCACGTTCCGTGTGCCCCTCAGGCCCCAGCGCTGAAAACGGCCTTGCTGCATGAGGGACCCGCACCCACGCCTGCCACTCTCCCAGCGACCCGCTTGGCTCCGCCTCTCCACGTCACCAACCTCCCCCACCTGCCCTTCGGGACACTCTGTCCATGCCCCACATAAACTTACTCCCGGAACCAGACCAACCCCCAAGAGGAGTCTGACCAACACAGGTCTCAAGACCTGTCCTTCATTAAGTATTTATCAAAGACCTTCCCGTGCCCCCGGAACCGTGGCAGAGAGCCCTGAAGCCACGCAGAAATGCCCTCCAGAAGCCTGCTGTGGACTGAGAAGGCCAAAGGGAACTTCACAAAAGAAAATAATAATACAAAGTCCAGTGTTGCCCTAACAGTATATGGTGAATCCCTGAAAGCGTGAAGGACGGTCTGCATCCCCCAAAGCGCTCAGTGCCCCCCTCCCCGGCCAGAAGTGCAGAAGGCACTGGAAGAAATGCTGCTTAGAAGCCAAACAAGGGAAGGCAGCTACCTGGTCCGTTCCAGACCTTTCTTCCTCTCCAGGTTTGCCGTGAAGAGGTCTTCTATGTACTGTGGCCCGAGTAGACGGCTTTCCTGCCCAGAACGTGGCAGGAGGCAGGAGACACCTTCCCAGGGGCAGAACAGAAAGCAGAGGCTGGGGTGCGATTCCACAGAGGAAGGCTCTTTACGCCAGGACCGGGAACTGTAAAGCCCCAATGGCCACAGGAAGTGCCACCATCAAGAGTGACAAAGACGGTCTTCAAGGATGCCGGGAGAGGCTTTGCTTCCCTTTGGACCCCACCAGAAGAGGCTACCTCTCTGCCTTATTCCCAGATGACCTTCTGTACATAGTTGCTGACCTGGTGAGTGACCATGTGCACGGGGGTAGGTGAGAAAAAAAGAAGGAGCCAGCTTCCCACCTCAAGAAGACCTAGCAGAGTTAAATGGCCACGTAAGTGAATAAATGAAAAACATGTCCTTTTTAAAAATTTTTTTAAATGTTTTTATTTGTTTTTGAGAGAGAGAGAAAAAAAACGTGAGCAGGGGAAGGTCAGAGAGAGGGAGACACAGAATCCGAAGACAGGCTCTAGGCTCTGAGCTAGCTGTCAGCACAGAGCCTGATGCAGGGCTTGAACCCACGAACTGTGAGATTGTGACCTGAGTTGAAGTCGGACACTTAACCGACTGAGCCACCCAGGCGCCCCAGAAAGACACATGTCCTTTAAGAACGGAAATAATTCGGGTCCCTGCATGCTGACAGTCCCCCCCCAATCTATTCACCAATCACCCGGAAAGGCAAAAGCAAGCTCTTGCCCAAGACTGGGAAGCAGAAAGTTATTGATGCACTCTGCTTGTGCATGCGTGCACGTGCACACACACGGGGGTGCACACACGTACCTGCAGGTGTGTGGTCTGGACGGTCTCTCGCTTGCTCGCCTCTCTCAGGCGCTGACATGGCTTTGTCCCCTTCTGGAGGATCAGCCTGGCCCATCCCTCGTCCAGTCCCTGCCCCTCCCACCCCAGCTCTCCTCCCCAAGGCCAGAGGCCCTCCTCCCTCGTGGGAGCTGTGTCTCAAGCCCTGGTGGCCTGATCAATAGCTAAGGTCCGGTGCTGAGCCAGGATCCTGAGTCCCCTTCTCAGAGTGACAGGACTGTGTTTCCAGAGAGGACAGAGATGGTTGTGGGGGAGAAACAAAAACTTCCCTCTACCCTTCTGAGTTCTTGCGGAGAGCCCTGTGAGAAGACAGGATGACGAGAGACAAACAAACAAGCTCATTGACATGCATCCATGGGAGAGACCCAGAAAAACGTGGCGCAAGCCACTGGCTGAAGTACCGTCTTCAGCGAGAGACAGAAGGCAGAAAGGGTCGAGTTACCGGGAGGCTACGGGGAAAGCAGGACACGGTTGTGCAGAGTTGAGTGGCGCCTTCTCCGCGGACCGCAGTTGCTCACGGTGGAGAGTCATCTTCTCTTCCTGGTACAGAGGGCGCCACCCCCACGCCCAGAACGGACCATGCGCGTGCAGATCTCTCTAACAAAGGAGCAACTGCTCCCCTGGTTTCTGTGCTTCTGCTGTGTCTCCTGTTTCTTAAAACAATCAGCTCAGAATAACCCTCATTCCAAAGAGGCCTGGTGGGGGGCAGAAGTCGCTCCCCTTCATAGCCTAACACTCTCTTCATTGGGGCAGTGAAATCGGGGCCGTGAGGCCCAGGGCACAGGAGGGCAGCCGTGCACAGCTTCCCCGTCCGGGCCGTCCTGGGCTCCGGTTTCCTCCTGCAGGAATAAATCATACGCACCCATGAAGCAGGTGACCTTCCTGATTCTCCAGTGAGACGCTGCATTGGAGCAGGGTGGTGATGTGCCTGACTCGTGCCTGAGCCCCTTCTGCTGCCCCGAGACCCGCCGAGGACAGGAAGCGGGTCTCACTCCTTCCTCGTCTCTCCCGCGCCCGCCGTGCACGCCGTGGGTTCTCCGCGGCACCCGCGTCGTGGGCCCTGGGCCCCCCCAAGCCGTGTGCAGGGGATCGTTGCGAGGACCCCACCTCGCGTGGTTGATTGCATTTCACTGTGAGTAAGAAAAATGTTTCCCAGGAAGAAAACCTTATCATCTTTGTTCTGCTCGAAACAGAGCCGGATTTTATAAGCTGTTCTTTGTCTGGGGAAATGGATGCAAAGAATTCACCTTGAGCACCGGATGCAGATGAGTTAAGTGGCAAACTATTTCTCTTGATGACCCTAAAATAGATTGGGTGCCGGCGGGAGAGGCCTCGCCTTGGCCCAGAGCCCGGAGCGCTGTGACCGCGGGGAGCGAGACCCAGCGGAATGCAGACTCCTCCAGAACGTTTCAGTTGCTCAGCGCTATCTTCAAGTGCAGGCAGGTCCCCTTTTTTTTTTCAGTAGAAAGTCCTCAGAGCATTATTCAGCATCACAAAAACTTGATGAGATGTTTGTACGGTTTAAAAACTGGCAAATTGAGGACACGGCGTGCTTTGAAAGCCACTGCCAAAAATACGGCGATCGTCATCTCGTAATAATGAAAAAGAGCTGAAACAGCTGTGCTCAATCTCCGCTCTGGAGGCTGGGGGGGTAATTGATGAGGACGGTGTCGGGCTCAGGAATCCAGGGATCCTCGGAGGGGAAGGCGCGCTGCTGAGGGCACGTGTGAGGAGCCGAGGGCCCGGAGGGGCACGGTGACGTCGCCCTCACAGCGCCTCCCCCACGTGCGGGCACGTCCAGCCCGTCAGGCCGCACACGACGCAGCCCGCCCCTGAGATCGCCCAGACCGTAGTGCCAACGGCACACGGCAGTGAATCCAAACACAGCCCCAAACACCCTGGCTTGCCTCCGTGTGCAAAAGCCAACAGGGATCAGTCGGCTCGTTGGAGGGAGGCGGGGGAAGGGAGGTCTAAGATTCATTTCGTGGCAGGTTCCATGAGCCAGCCTACACCGCGGGCAAATCACCGCTTACCTTGGCATCCTGACGTTACCAGGGGTCCTTCTGCAGCAGAACTCTGCAGCAGAGACCCCACAGCTAACGGCAGGAAAGAAACAGATGGAGCTCTCTGGGCTCCTGAACTCTCCCCAAGACGGGGGTCAGGTAGGCTGAACACCAACTGTCCCTTTGTTTAGCCAGCACTCCCCGTCCTGAAGGAAGTGATGTGCACAGTCATCGCACTGGAACCGAGATTGACCTGACATTTAAGGGCAGATGTTCTCTTCTGTTGGCAGTTTCCATGTTCATTGGTTTGGTTGTTTTCCTTTGTAAAACACCCTTTCTTCATTGAAGTATAATTTACACGTAATAAGATGCACAAATTTTAAGTGTAGATGTGTTTCCATGTGCGTGTAAAGTGCAAAAATTTGATGACAAATGTATACACGCATGTCATGGGGGGAGGGGCGACCACCTGGCTCCAGGTTTTCTGGGACTGTCCCCGTTCGGAAACTGCAGGTCTGACATCCGGACCTGGACCGTTGGTCCCCCTTCGAGCCACCACCCCACGGAAGGTACATGACCTTGCCATCGCCCCCAAAAGGTCCCCGTGTGTCGCTTTGTGGTCAACCATCCCGCCCCTCAGACAGCAATCACTGTTCTGACTTCTAGCCCCGTAGCTCAGCCTTGCGGTTCTAGAAGGTCACAGAAATGGGATCAGTCAATGTTTTTGTGTCTGGCGTCTTTCACGCAACGTAATGTTCCGGGGAGTCACCCACGCTGTTGCCTGCGGTCTGTCAGCTTCCACTGCTCGGTGCCGTCACCTCTGTAACTCCCGCGTGCTTCTCCAGTCACCTGCTGGCGGGCGCTGGGCTGGCTTTTGGCTTTGGACTAGCAGGAATAGTCTGGTACACGTCTCTCTGTGGACATGTTTTCATCTCCCTTGGACAAACACTGAGCGCTGAGTGACCGGATCACAGAGCAGGCTGTGTGTCTAAGAACAGCATTCCAAAGTGACTGTACAACTATCACCCCCACCGAGAGCGTGCCGGAGGTCCAGGTGCTCAGTCCTCACCCACGCTCCCCCTCGCCAGATCTTTCCACCCGGACCTTCCAGTGTGTGCGAGGTGGACATTGGTCTTATTTTGCATATCCCTGGCGATAAGGAAGCTGAATACCTCTCTGTCTAGTGTCTGGTCATTTGTTCACGTTCTTAAGTGAGGGGTCTGTGCAAATCTCCAAATCCCTTGCCCATTATTTATTTTATTTTTAAAACTATTTTTTTTTCTTTTTTTCATCATGAAAGTAAAGTCTTTAATCTTCATCCCTAGGTCCTCCATCCCCACCCCCTCTAGTAACTCTATAGTTAAGAATCTGCTTCTTGGTTTGTCTCTCTCTCTCTCTCTCTCTCTCTCTCTCTTTTTTTCTTTGCTCATGTGTTTTGTTTCTTAAAGTCCACTTATGAGAGATATCATACGGTGTTTGTCTTTCTCTGACTGACTTCACTTAGCAGGACACTGTCTAGCTCCATCCGTGTTGTTGCAAATGGTAAGATTTCATTCTTTTTGATCGCCGAGTAGCATTCCATCGCGCATGTGT
Source organism: Mungos mungo (assembly GCA_004023785.1). Lineage (NCBI taxonomy): Eukaryota > Metazoa > Chordata > Mammalia > Carnivora > Herpestidae > Mungos > Mungos mungo. The sequence goes on from PISW01008226.1 coordinate 54,557, forward strand.
ATACCACGTCTTCTTTGTCCACCCGCCCGTCAGTGGACATTTGGGCTCCTTCCATGGTTTGGCTATTGTAAACAAGGCTGCGGTGAGCATAGGGGTGCGTGTAGCCCTTCGAACGAGCGTTTCGTATTCTTTGGGTAAATACCCAGTCGTGCGGCTACTGATCGTAGAGTAGTTCTATCTTGAGAAACCTCCATACAGCCTTCTACAATTTTTGCCTATTATTTCAAGGACTTACTTATATTTTTCTTATTGATTTGTAGGAAATCTTTATAGATTCTGGACAGAAGTGCTCGGTCCAATCTATGCATTGTGGGTATTTCCACCCAGACTGGGGCTGTTCTTCATTTTTATAAGTGAATTTTTAAGTAAGCAGAAATACTTAATTTTTGATGAAATCCCATTTATCAATTTTGTATCTGATGATTATTGCCTTTTGTGTACTACCTAAGAAATGTTTGCCGACCCCAAGATCTCAAAGATACGCTCCTCCATTTTTCTCTATAAAAATTTTATAGATTCGGCTTTTCCGGTTAGGTCTGGAATCCACCACGATTTGTTATGTGCGTACCGTGGGGTAAGAGTTGAGCTTTATTTGCCCACAGATACCCAGGAGCTCCAGCCCCATTTACTAAAAAAAGGACTTTCCTTTCTCCATCGAATTATCCTGGTGCCTTTGTCAAAACTCAGTTGACCACTGGGGTGGCCGGACCCTGAGGCCTGTTTTTTAATATTTTTTTTCTTTCTGCCAGTTTCTTTTGACCATTCTGCCAGTTCCATATCCATCTTCTACACTATCCCGTCTATTCTTAATACTAGTCAATGAATCTTTAATTGCAAATATTATACTTTCCAGTCCTACAATTTCTATTTGGTTTATTTTTAGCATTCCCAAATCCTTCCGGAAGTTCCCTCTCGCTTCATCCATTACATCCATCTTCCCCGCGGTTATTTTACATGACTCGTCTGCTGGTTCCATCACCTGGGTCACCTGCGAGTCCCTTCCGATTGCTTATTCTTCCCCTTGACCATCAGTCTCATTTTCCTGCTTCCTCTCATATCTAGTAATTTTTCATTTGTGCTGGGCACCGTGGGCAGTCCCCACCAGGGACCCTGGAGGCTATGTTCTTCTTCTGAAGAGCCCTGAATTTGGTGCCAGCAGGCCGTTACCTTGACCCCACAAATCGCCTTGATGTGCTGGGACTCCGTTCTAGGCATTGCTCCGGCATGTCTGTTTTATTTTCCTGTCATAGTCCTTAGTCCTGGAATGCAGTTCTACTGCTGAGGGGCAGTCCCTCAGGGTGTCGGTGAAAGGCTCCAGGTGTTTGCATGTCCCTCCGTCTCTGTAGGACTTGAGTTCCTACCTCACCTCCCAGCGCTAGGCGGCTGCAAAACTGCTCGACTCAGGCCGTCCGTCAGCTGCCGCGCCCTCCCGGGGTGTCCCGGAGCCGCACCTCACACACCTCCTTCAGGCCCGGCTACAGGTTCCGAGTAAGTCAGCACGCAGACGCTGAGGCTCAGTCCTCTGCGCAGCCCCTTCTCCGGGGCCTCCTCGCTGAGCTCCCCACTGTGCCTGTGGCCCCTGCCCCTCGCTCCCCAGGCCGGCCGGTCTTCAGGTCTGTCCCCAGGGCACCCCGAAGCCCAGCCCGAGGAGGTCCTCTGGGGAGTGTGGCCACTTCTTCACGTCCCTTGCTTCAAGGGTGTAATCTCTCCAGTCTCTGCAGGGATTACTCTCCCGTGCCTGAGAATGACCGGTTTTTCTACTTTGTTGGAAGTTTGTAATTGTTGTCAGCAGGAAGGTCAGTTTGACATGAGCGGAGTCTCCATTGCTAGGAGCTAAACGTCCTCTGACGCCTGTTTTTAAAACCAGCTGAATCGGAGTTAATAAACCCCGTGCTAGGAGAAAACGGAGTCCCTTGCACATCAGTAAGCGTCTACAGTGCTGCTTTTCCAGGAGCAGAAAGGAAATCGGTCTTCTCCTCTTATCCGGCCGCGTGTGAGAGGGCTCTTTACACCGTCAGGCCAGAACTGGTTTCTGAGCTCCCACGGGCCCGCGACCCTGGACAAGGCGCTCCGGCTATACAAGGCAACCTGGGTCCCAGGCTTCCGGAACACTCTCCAGGCAGAGCCGCTCGCGGGGCTGGCTAAGGAGCTGGCGCTGTGCCCGGGAGGACAGCCCCCCTCCACTTCCTCCCAGAGCCGACCCGACCCCCCCCTCCCCCGCATGTAATTATCCAGGCGTGACCTCCTCCTCCCAAGGGGCGTTTGTGCAGACTTCCTGCCACTGGGTCGCACTCGGTGAGGACGACAGCACTGTGGTAACAGCACTTAGAGCAGACCATCCCACGGACTTCGGCATTCCAACTCTGCGCAGTCGTACATCAGCTGTGACACACTTCGCGCCTGCGGCGACCCTCTTGGGGTCTGCAGTGCGAAACACACAAAAGGGTATTTTGGAGGATTATTCTGCTCTAGGAGGGAGAAAGGCTCGAATGGGGACAGAAGAGAACGGGGGTCAGATCACCCAGGACGACTTCTAAGTATCATCCTTAAAATTGTATTCAGGGCCGCCTGCGGGGCTCAGTCAGTTGAGTGTCCGACTTCGGCTCTGGTCACGATCTCATGGTTCTGGGTTCGAGCCCTGTGTCCGGCTCTTAGCTGACCGCTAGCTCAGAGCCTGGAGCCTGCTTCAGAGTCTGTGTCTCTTTCTCTCTCTGCCCCTCCCCCGTCCACACTCTCTCAAAAATAAATAAATGTAAAAATCTTTTTTTAAATAAAATAAAATTGTACTCAAATTTCCTCTTCATATGCCCTGGGCGGGGGGAGTATAGGAATCCAGCTGTCATCAGATTCTCAAAGGAGTTCACATTCCCCCCCAACTTAAGACTTACCCGTTTAGAACCTGGGTTTTTTTTTTTTTACCATGAACTCAATCATTAAATATAAATATATTTATATCTTTTTAATGTCTAAATTCCGTTCATAATCTATCACCATTAGTTCGTAAATCAAGGAACAATATCATTTAAAAATGAAGCTAATCATTACTAATAGGAAATGTAAATTCATGTTTCACGCTGTTTCTGATAATGACTAATTATTCCCATCGTATCTAAGAACCTTATATTGAAGCCCATGAACAGCTTCTCTTTGGAGTAAGAAACATGTAACTCATTTTCTTATTTGTTTGTGATTTGGGAAGATTTAAAAAAAATTTTCTCTAATGTTTTATTTTTGAGAGAGAGAGACAGACAGACTGAATCTGAAGAAGCCTCCAGGCTCCGAGCTAGCTGTCAGCACAGAGCCCGACGCGGGGCTCGAACCCATGAACCGTGAGACCGTGACCTGAGCCAAAGTCGGACGCTCAACAGACTGAGCCCCCCAGGAGCCCCTATTTTTTTAAGAATCTTGTGAATCCTTTGAAGGCACTGATTACTCTTGAGTTTTCGTTAAAACGAGGTTTTGTAATCCATAAACCCATTTCACCTTGCGAACGCAAAGACATCAAAGTCCCCTGAAAGTTATCCTGTGGAGAGAGAACGCCACCACCAGCCCTTGACAGCATGTGGCCGCTTAAAGTGAGGTTATGATCAAATATTAATATCTAGGGGCTCTTCATTCAGGTGAGCCATAAAATCAAACTAATATTTGAAACATAACATTTTTATTTTTAGTTAAAAAAAACATATTTATAGGGGCGCCTGCATGGCTCCGTTGGTTAAGTGTCTGACTCTTGACTTTGGCTCAGGTCATGATCTCACGGGTTTATGGAATCAAGCCCTGTGTCAGGCTCTGTGCTAACAGCGTGGAGCCTGCTTGGGATTCTCTGTCTCCCTCCCTCTCTCTCTGTCTCTCCCCTGCTCATATTTTTCCTCTCTCTCTCTCTTTCAAAGATAAACATTAAAAATACATATTTATAGAAGTTCTAGTATATTCTTCCTGTACCTCAAAGGACTATCTTGTGCACCCCACCCTGGAGACCCCGAGTCCGAGAAACGATTCCCTGCAAGTAATCCACATGTGAGACCAGATGAGCCCACGTACAGACCATAAAGTGTCAGCAGAGGTGCAGAAGCGGGATGGAAACCATCAGAGACGAAGGAAGGGGCAAATCTGAGCCTGGGGGTTGGGGGGGAGGAGTCCAAGAGACACGGAAGAGTAACTGGAAATGGCCAAATTGGGTTGGAAGCAGGTACGGGTCCAGGGTTCTACTTCGGATATGCTGTGTCCGGGCTGCTGAGTGAGGAACCAGACCGAGGCCAGCGGCCCCTGGAGACCAGCCAGCCGCCTCCGGGATGGGACGTAGCTCCTGAGCCCGGCCAGCGTCCCTTCCGGGCCGGAGTTCGGCTCCAAGCCCAGTCCCTCCCTGTCAGGGGCTGGGATCCTCCCCCAGCCTGTCTCTAGCTGTGAGCTCACTCCGTCCCGCGTTCACTGGAAGAGCAAGGCAGGAATCCAAGTAAAAGAATTTGGGGCGGAACCACAGGCAAGTCTTGCCCAGCGGCGCCGAGTGAGTCACCGCTCAGCCGTGAGCTCCCACGGAGGGCCCTGCGGGCTGGATGCCGCGTCTGGAGGCTGGGGCTCATTCATGTCCTCCTCCAGGCAGCCCACAGGCCTGCCTAATGAGGCCCCAGACAAAGGCAACCCTGTGCTCAGGATGGGGGTTCCCTGCGGGCTCCACTGTGTCATGCTGCTCCCAGAGCTGCCCTGGCCGCGGGCACTGTGTCACGGACCCTTCCCGAAGGTGGCATCTGTTTCCTTGTGAAGGGCCTCTGCACCGGGCTGGGAGATCGCCCGGAGCGGGAACGCAGGAACGGGGCTGCCAGGGAGGGTCCGGTGACCGTAACGGCCCAACTGCAGAGAATTCACCTTCTAGGTAGAAACAGGCTCCCAGATGACGGAGCAGGAGAGGCCGAGGGTCCAGGGCTGAGAGAAAGCGTCAGCTTCTTAGCGAGCCTGGGGCACAGCCTGGTCGTCTCTCTCCTTCTGAGGAGCACCCCGAGAACAGGGGGACCCTTAATCTCCCTGGGGCTGCCCCTGCCTCGCCATGCTGCCCACCATTCATTCCGGACCCAGGAGCTGAAGGGACCATTTATTGATTGCCTGTGGGTCAAGCCCTGAAATACCTTCTCCCGTGGGCTGCCCCCACCGTGGTAAAGCCGGCAGTAGGATTTCCACTTCAACGCAGGTCATGATCTCACGGTTTGTGGGTTTGAGCTCCATGTCAGGCTCTGTGCTGACAGCTCGGAGCTTGGAGCCTGTCTTCGAATTCTGTGTCTCCCTCTCTCTCTGACCCCCCCCCCCCTCATTCTCTCTCTCTCTCTCTCAAAAATAAACATTAAAAAAATTTTAAGAAAAGATAAAAAAAAAAAACCCAACTGATTCTAAAGTGACATTGCCAGAGCCCTGGAACAAGCGCGTGGACTCCAGTCTGGGAGGTCATGACATCCCAGGACGGAGGACCAGCAACATCTGTTCAGAAGGTTCCCAAACGGTGGCTCTTTCTCAGGAGCGGGGGTGGGGAGGATGAGGAGGAGAGGCGGGGGACGGGATTCACCCCAGAGTCTATGAACACCATCCAGGGCCTGGGACTCTGCAGAAACCCCTCTCGGCCAGTCCAAGGTGGGGAGTCCTCTGTCTCTGGGCAAAAGCCAATCGGGACAATAAAGTGGGAGAGGTGGGAACCAGGCTCAGTGCCCCCGAGCTCGGCCACACACTCCCAGTCTGATTGAACCAGCAGCACGTCGAATCCCCAGTGTGGACAGGAAGATGAGTGCAACACGGTCTGTCCCTGCCCCCCTCGTGGTCAGCAGACCATGACGGAAGAATTTAAGTGATGTGATCAAATATGGCTCAGAGTTCTGGTGAAGAGGGTGAGGAGAGTAGGGGAGGGGCAGCCCTGGGGCGCTGGGAAGACTCCCTCTAGAAAGGAGACATAGGAAGCCTTAATGTGGCTTTGGATAAGGAGTTCCGGGTCCCTCAGACACACGTGAGTCCACGTCTGTGTCCTCACCGGTCGCGCCCCAGCCTCCAGCACAGCACCTGTGGGGCAGCAGACGAGAATGAAGGAGCAGACATGGGGAGGTACACCAGCCTGGGGAAACACACCGAGTCATCGCAATGTGTCACAGGCTCGGGGAGTGGAGAGCCACCGCCGGCGAGGCTGAGGGCACGGCAGAAATAGTCTCCTCCAAGCAGGTTCGCGCCCCCCGAGGTGTGTGGGGCCCTGCGTGGTGTGATGCCGCCCAGGAGGACCCACCAACACACACCTCCTCAGGGCCTACAGTGCGTCGGGCAAGTGCAGGTCTGGGAATGACAGTAAAGAACAAGGTCATAGCCCCAGCACCTGCCTTGTGCGCTCAGCCCGCCCAAGTCCACTCAGATGTCCTGAGCACCAGGGTCCAGTGCCCCACTCCTCCTTTGCCCAGCAAGGCGACCTCACTGGCTTTCCTGCCATTGCAGAGTCCCCTCTCTGTTCCCTGGGGCATCCCGCTTCCAAGTTACTTCAAGAACCCAAACCGACCTGGTCTGTCACCAAATATACCAAAATATGCCAAATGTACCAAAATGTTAACTGTACTTACCTGCAGGGCTCCAGGTGGGGGAGGGACGCAGGCAACTTCAGGCCGGTGCCTCCCTCCCATTCTTCCCAGGCCGGGTGGGAGACCTCCCCCCACCCGAACGTGCAGACATACGCGCCCTTTCTTTCCCAACAGCTAACAGTTACGGCATATGCCCACGGATGAGAAGGCAATGGCTTTGTAAACCTTCTCTGGTTCTCCCAGTGGAGATTCTTAACATCCACCTTCAGAGCGTGGAAGATAAGGCTCAGGGAAGTTCGCTCCTTCATCAACAGCTGGGGACACGGAGTGAAGGGGGAAGTCACAGAGGACACGCATGTGAAGAAGGAACTGCATACATCAACTCCCTGATCCTGAAAGTGCTCAGGAGGCCCGCCAAGGTCACGGCCTGGTAGCAGCAAGCGGGACCTGAGCGCCCCTGGGTCCGACCCCAGAGCCTGCCTGTTACCCCGCCTGTGACTGCCGGACTCCAGCTCACGGGGGCGCCCCTCCCCAACCCCTCCCCACCCTGCCCCTGCACTCCTCTGCCAGCAAACCCTTCTCTGCTAACCCGTTCCTCCCCAACTCCGCCCCACCGCCCCTGATCGCACGGACTACCAGCGGGCCCACCCTCCAGTGCCGCTGGGGCCCAGGGCCTCCCGCTGCCTCGGAAGGAACCCTTCGCGGTCCCTCACCCCCTCTACCCAACGGCGTCACCTCTGCGTCCTTGTGCCGGCCACCCCCAGCCATCCATTCCAAACCTCCGCTTGTCTCCACGCTCGGCATTCAAGAGCATCCCGGCCCCCCGCCCACGTGGGGTCCCCACAGGTCCTCGTGCCAGGTCCCCGCGCCCCTGTCCCCGTCTCCGGCCCCTGGCATCCCCGCAGGTCCCTGGAGCCCCGGCCTCTGTTTCTCCCCCTCCGGCGTGTCCCCGCATCCCCGGCCCCCTCCCCACCTCTGGCGTGTCCCCGCGCCCCCGGCCCCCGTGTTCCCACTCCAGTCCAGGGTGTCCCCGCGCCCCCGGCCCCCGCGCCCCTGGCCCGCGTGTCCCCACTCCAGTCCAGCGTGTCCCCGCGCCCCCGGCCCCCGCGCCCCCCCTCCGGCGTGTCCCCGCGTCCCCGGCCCGCGCCCGCTGACGCCATGACGCCGCGGCGGAGGGAGGGGCGGAGCGGCCGGCCCGAGAGGGGCGCGAGCGGCGGCGGCGGGCGGCGCGGCCGATGGACATGGGCACGCAGGGCTCGGGGCGCAAGCGGCTCCCCAACCGGGAGCGGCTGACGGCGGAGGACGACGCGCTGAACCAGATCGCGCGCGAGGTGGGCGGCGGGGGCGCGCGGGCGGGGCGGGGCGGGGGCGGCGGGGGGCGCAGCGGCGGCGGGCGCGTGTCGGTCGCGCATCGGTCGGTTGTCGCTCGGTCGGTGCGCCAGCGGCGCGGGCGGGGGCGCGGGTCCTCGCCCGGGGACAGGCCCGGACGGCGCCCCTTCCCCCACGGCCGGCCCCCCCCCAGGCCCGCAGTCCCCCTCGGGGAGCGGAGCAGCGGCGGGCGTTTCAGCCCCCACCCCCACCGCCGGGCCGCGGGGCCGGGGAGCCAGCGCCCCGCTTTGCCGCGCAGCATCGGGGGATGGAGTGGGCCGACCCCGGACGCCGGTGGATGGTCCCCGGAGGCCCCGCGGCCCCGGCGAAGTGGCCTGGCTCATGCCTGTGACCACCGGCCACGGATCCTCGCGCAGGTGCAGCGTGGGCACGCGCTCGGGCCCCCGCGAATCTAGTTTCTGGACTAAGCCCGGAAACGGGTCCAGGGGCACCGATCGGTTTTCCTCCTCCAAGTTTCCTGGGCGGGGTATCTGACCGCCGGGATGAGCTCTGAGTGGGGCGAATTAAGGGAGCGCCCTGGGCCTCCCAGTGCCGGTGCCCCTCCCCCCAGGGAGCCAACCTTGAGGCTGGCCTAGCCATGACATTGGAGAGCTGCACAGCAGATTGGCCTGTGGCACCTCCCTGGGGCAGGGGAGCCCGCTCCCTTGGCCCTGGCGACAAAGGAAGCTTGATCTTGGTCCTCGCTCCCTGTGTACTCGGGAATCGTGTCCCACCTAACTGTGAACTCTAAAGAATGTGCGAGCAGATACAGTGCATCCCTCCTCACTGCTCCCTTCCGCCAGGTTGGTTATGATGCGGAGTTAGTCTGCACAGCTCTGGCCTCACTGGGAAAGCTCCCCTGCCATTTAGGCTGCCGGCTGTCATTGTCCCCACCAGCTGCTTACTGAGGTCTGCTCTATAACCCGTCCTGAGGGGTTTTCAGTCGCAAATACCCCATGTGGCGTTCATGAGCACGTACGTGGCTGTCGATCAGTATTTGTTGAATATGAAATGGATAGACTTTGGATAACAGGGCTTCCCAGGCAAACTCCTATTCACCCCTTAAAACCCACTGTCGATTTGTGTCCCCCCTGAGACTTCCCAGGTCCCCCCAGGCGAAGTCTCCACCTCCACCGGGCTCCTCTAGCTCCGCCCCCTACACCTGGCGTGGGAGTCCCTGGGCCTCAGCACAGTGTGTTCACCCTGGAGGAGGTGACGCGCAGGCAGGCCGTGCCTTCCTCACTGACGGAGCCCAGAGCTCCGCATAGACTCAGGCGCCTGGTACATGCTTCTGAGCGTGTTGCATTAATTAACAGAGGAAGTTCTGGGAACTTAAAGTACATTTGGCTAAATAAAGACATTGGCTAAAAGGAGGAGCTTGAACATGATCCCCCGCGCTGTGGGAACAGTCGCTTATGTATGTATTTGACCGGAAGACCAAGCAAGTGTTCTCGGGGAGGCCAGAGGGGACGATGGCCTTGTCTTCCCGTGCTGCTTGTGGACAAAGGAGCAGAAGACTGAGCGCTCGCTAAGTCGGCCTCCTTTCTGCTGCTCTGGGTGGGAACGAAAGGCTGGGGGTGCTCCCTGGGTTGACATCCTTGAGGCCCCGAGGACGGGAGCCGAGGGCCTGCCCCCCAGCCAGGGAGACGCAGGTGACAGAGATTCAGACTCGGGAGTCAGTCCTGGGCTGTGAAACCGCACCCACGTCCTCAAGGAGGAGCTGTGGGAGTCCAGGGAAGAGAGTTACCCCACCCCTTTCAGCCTCTGTCTTCCTGTCTCTGAAATGGGGAGAAGAAGTCCGCTTTGGCTGTCAGGAGAGAAGGAGCGGCACGCAGGCAGAGGAACTGGGTAAATGTGAGACCCCCCGACCGAGCCTGCGGTGAAAACCCGCCACAGACCCGGCTGTCCCAAGCGCTGAGGGGCGAGCCCTGTAACGGTGGGAGGGGCAGGTGCGACGTTTTATGTGTCCCTACACATTGAATGATAGCGTCCAGCTGTGGAAATCAAAACCACCGTTCAAATGGCAAGTAGCTGTTCCCCACGGAATTCTTGAGACTTCTTATAAAAATCAACAAAATTGTCCTAAGTTTGGTGCCTTCTTATGTGCTCATTGATTGATTCAGGAGAGTGGGACGCAGGGATGGACCTGAGCAGGATCGCCCTCGAAGAGTTGGGTCCGAAAGGGGTGTGGCCTGTAGATCGGTAACTGTGACAGAAGACAGGAAGAGAGCTGATGCTGAGCGGGCAGGGTGTTGTGCGCTGAAAGTGTGGAGCTGAGAGAGTTCCGGTTGACCGATGGGACTGGGAATGGCAATCAGAGGCGGCTTCCTGGAGGAAGTGGCATTTTGAGTTTTTTCTTAAAGTGACAGAACCCCTGACCTGGACTGGGCCCCGCAGGACATGTCCTGGCTGGGGTAGGGACTCCTGGCCGGCCCCACCGGCGACCCCTTCTCTCCCCAGCACCTTGCGTCAGGGCTGTCTTCCTCCGGACGGCCTCATCTCAAGGCTCCCTGGCTCCTGGCGGACTGGCTGCCTTGTTCCCAGACTGCACACCCCCGCCCCCCATGAGCACACCCAGTCTCTCTCTTGAGACCTAGAAGCATCTTTCATGACACATCCCCACGTGGTCCCCTGGCTGTTCCCGAGCCAAACTGTGACCAGGACTGTTGACTCAGCAGCCCACGCCTGTCCCTGTGCGTGGGTGTGGGGGGCAGGGTGGGGGGACCAGTCAGGCCGATCCCAGAAATGGGGGACGTTGGCTGCCTCTGCACCCTTTGGGAGGTGAGGGGGCCCGAATGAAAACCAGAGCGTGTGTAAGAAGGTGACGGGGTGGTGGGTGTGGGCCGGTGTGCAGGAATGTGCCGTCTGGAGAAGGAGCATTCTGGGCCGAGGTGACCTGAGGCCCCCTGGCAGGGTCACCGAGCAGAAGGCGAGCTGGCAGGCAGGGCCCGGTCTGCCGAGGGGCTGGGACCCTCCTGGGGACGTGCCCGAAGCAGAGCCCTGACTCAGGGGAAGTCGACACATTCCTGTGTCTGCAGGACCCGTACGGCTTCACCCGAGTCAGGGTCACGGTGCACGGAGTTGTGACTTTGACACACGGTCGATGCAGCAGCAGCAGCAGCAGCAGCTTGTCCCCGCCGTGGAGTCCGGGCAGGACGCTGTCGGGAGAAGGGTCCAGCCAGCCCCTGGAGACCCCCATCACCACCCAGGGTGGGAGCGGTGTTCCTGGCACCCTGGAGTGAGGGGTTTGAAAGCAGATAGATTCTTCCCTCCCACTGTGTTTAACATTCTGCCTCTTGAGTTCGCACTTGGCGCTCTGCCGCTGCCCTCCCGGTGCCGGTGCCGGGGGCAATCCTGACTATTCCTCCCGGAAGGAGAACCACAGCAACAGAAAATTTTAAAAAGGAAACCGGGGTGCCTGGGTCGTTCGGTGGGTTGAGCTTCCGACCTCCACTCGGGTCATGATCTTGGGGTTCGTGAGTTCGAGCCCCGCATCGGGCTCTGTGCTGACGGCTCAGAACCTGGAGCCTGCCTCTGATTCTGTGTCTCCCCCTCTCTCTGCCCCTCCCCCACTCACACTCTGTCTCAGTCTCTCAAAAATAAATAAACATTAAAATTTTTTTTAAATCACATGCAAGCCGCATTAGAAATGGACTTGCGGGCCCTTTAATCAAGGCTTTGAGTGAGTCATCTCCCTGAATGCGGCCACTCCGTGTCCCCTCCGTGACTGTCCCTGGGGCACAGGATGCCTGCGGGGGCTGGGAGCTCTCTTATCTGTGGTGTGGACTCCCCAGCCTGTGAGTGTGGTTCTGGGAGGCTCACAGCTGCCCCTTCACTGGAAAGGTGCCGCTGGCCACACAGGAGTGGCTGTGGGGGAGGGGTATGACCCCCCACCCCCAGCCTGCAGCTGTTGACCAAGGGGTGTGAGGATGTGAAATGTCCCCTCCCCTTGCTTCAAGGTGGAGCTAACTCCGGGCCAGCCCCCTGCAGACAGGGCTGACCCTCCCGCTGAGGCCTCCTCCTGCCCCTGCTCCCGCAGCCCCCCACCCCTCTTCTGCTGCCTGTGCTCCCTGGGTATGAACCCACGTACAAATCCCTGCCTCGGGCTCTGCTTCTGGGGACCCCAGCTTAGGGCAACCCTGCGCTGCATTCTGGGTAGTCCTGTAAATACAGGACATTCTCAGCCTAAACCCCCTTTGTATTTTACTGCCCGGGCCCCCCTCACCCCTCCTGTCCCAAAGAGCCTTCCTAAGTCAGCTTGTCTTGGGGACCCTGCCTCTCTGCTCCTCCAGCCTCAAGCCAGGCTGGGGGTTGGGCGCACAAGGTTTTTACCAGAAGGGTCCTGGAAATGGGGTTCAGTCTGGAGCTGCTGCCTCACCTCCCTCGGGCTCCTCCAGGGTCATGCCGTGCGGGGGTGAGCCCAGCCGGCCTGACACACCCCGGGTCTCTGGTTCCAGTCCCCAACCCTCAGGTGAGGTGAGGCCAAGCCTGCATTTCCCTGAACGCGGTCTTGTTGCTACAGCCTGGGTGCTGTCACTTGAACTGCGGCCCTCAGCCTTTTTTCCAGGTGACGGTGCCCTTCTGAGCTGGGCCAGCAGATAAAAGTGTTTCGGACACGGACTGGTCAGTGTCATCAGCGTTGTCAGTGGTTTGGGACTGGGGACACTGTCGTGCCCGGCACAGACTGGGAAGAGCCCCAAATCCTAACCCAACCACGAGGAGTGACCCCAGCCCCTCCCGGGCTCTTCTGCCTGAGACACACACACATCCCAGTGTGCTACCAGGGGACAGTAGGAATGTGACAAGACAGGCGTCCAGGGGGATTTCTGTCACCAAGTCTGGGCCCTCAGGGGTGCACACCGAGCCTGTGACCTTGGGCTGTCTCAGTGAGTCCCAGCAAGGTGGCTCTGGTTGCACGTGGGACCAGGAGCTCAGCTGTGGACGGCCCTGCAGGCCACCGATGGCTGTGGGCCCCGCCCCAGAGCTATTTCTGTCAGAGAGCCAGCTGTCCCTCTGCCTTTTCTGGGCGACTCTCGGGATTCACTGGTTTTGTGGTTAGGGCTGCGACTTGTGGGGGGGGGTGACATTCAGAGATGGCCCCCGGTGGGAAATCAGGGGACCCGGATCCCCGCTGGACCTGTCGATCGGGAGCCTTGTCGGGGAACAGGATCGGAGAGGGCAGAGGTGGGGGCTGGGGTCGCTGCTGAGGCCTGCAGTGTTCCAGAAGCTTCCCCCATAATCACATGGAGCCCCAAGTGCAGAGTTTAGAGTAGATGTCCTCTCACAGAGAGAAGCAGGCCCAGAGGTGCTAAGTGACTGGCCCGAGGCAACCTGGAAGGTTCCGGTTAGGCATGCAGGCGGCCTCCACTTCCGGGATCAACTTCCCGGCTCGGTCAAGGCCCTGTTGCCCGTGGCGTCCTGCGGTCAAGCCGCCACTTCCTGTCTCTGGGACTCTTGTCCCCAGCTGGCCCCTGGCCGTCAGGCATGGCCTTCCAGGGGAGACTTCATCCCCTCATCCCCTTACCCCGTCCTGCCGCATTCTTTCAACTTCTACACTGTATGTTTGTTTAAGGAAGTAGAGGTTTCTCCCCTGTCCCATATTCTCAGGCCATTCTCCGCACGGCCACTGGGCGATCCTTTTAAAATATGTCAGATCATGTCACTTCTCTAATTAAAACTCTCCAACGGTTTCTTGTGTCGCTGCATCAGGGCCAAGTTCTCAATGGCCTGACAAGACCCTGAGCGATGTGGCGATTAGCTCCAAGTCTATAAATAATACACCTGTGCACTGGATCGATTTTCCAGGCGTGGACGCTGAGTGCCGGCTTCCTGGCTGGGGGCTGGGGCGCCGGGGCCCCGCTTTCCGCCCTCCTCACCGTCACACCACAGTCGTGAGGCAGCTCGGGGCTACATGGTGGAACCACGGACTGCGAAAGAGGATGGTGTGACTGGGGTCGGAGTCCCGGGTTCAAGTCCCGGCCCCGCCACCTGCTCCGTGACCCGCACGTGCGGTGGGAAAGTTCTGCGTGCGCTTCCCACAGGGGGTTAGGAGGGCTAACGAGCTATTTCGTGAGAAGACCTCACTCAGCACAAGCCAGTAGAGGCTGGTGGTGACAGGACGTCACTCGCCGTGTGGCCGGGGAGCCAGGCAGGAGGCGCTAACGCTTCTGTCCTTGGACAGCTTTCTGCCTTTTCTGGAGTCAATGATTTGTACTTTTTTTCCAATTGCTTTTCTGTCTACATGTCTGTCATATCCAGTTCGTCAAAAACTTTGCATAGTTTTAAAAACTTGGGGCACTTGGGTGGCTCAGTCAGTTAAGTGTCCAGCTTCGGTTCAGGTCAAGATCTCACAGTTTGTGGGTTCGAGCCCCGCTTCGGGCTCTGTGCTGACAGCTAGCTCAGAGCCTGGAGCTGCTTTAGATTCCGTGTCTCCCTCTGTCTCTGACCCTCCCCTGCTCATGCTGTCTCTCTCTGTCTCTCAAAAATAAATAAAAAACATTAATAAAAATAAAACATTTGTACATTTATTTAATTTTGAGAGACAGAGTGAGACAGAGCATGAGCAAAGGAGGGGCAGAGAGAGAGGGAGAGACAAAATCCAAAGACAGGCTCCAAGCTCTGAGCTGTCAGCACAGAGCCCGACGCGGGACTTGAACCCGTGAACCATGAGATCATGACGTGAGCCGAAGTCAGACGCTCAACCGACTGAGCCACCCAAGTGCCCGAGTTCCTCAGGAACTTTTTAACAGAGCCCCTCAGAATACTATTTCCTGTGTCACTCAACAAACCAGATGACCTACCATTTCCCCTTCACTCTCTCCTGGGATTCCAGCGCCCGGAGCCGGCTGTCCCCTCCCCCGGTCTGCTCCGGGCGCTCTCAGGACTTATTCGTCATGTCACTTTGCCCAGCTCTACGAGTTCCTCTGGCCACTGTTCTGTTGGGCTGCATCCTTCTCTGTCAGACTCCGTATTGTCTTCTTCCTTGGAATTCTACTTTATTTTGCTGGAACACGTCCTTCGTCCTTTGATCGCCTTTCCTAAGCCTTTGCATGTCTGAAAATGACTTTGTTCTACCCTCATACTTGACTGATAGGCTGACTGTAGCTTCTAGGTTAAAAATAATTCCCCAAAGAATGACAAAGATGTCTATGCATTCTTTGAAATTATTTCCAGCATGCATTGTTCAGAGAGAGAAGCAACACGCAGGAAACGAAAATAGCACGCCCGCTGTCCCTCGTGTAGACGGGCGGGACTTCTCTGCATCCGCGTGAAGAAGGCCCCGCAGCGCGCATGGTGCGGAGTGAGAGGACGCAGATTTGCCGAGTGTGACTTCTCATACTCTGGGCATTGACCCATGTGACCGTACTGCTGAGTCAATGAAATAAATCCATAGTTCGTAAGAAAGTAAAACTAACAGCTTTTCTACCATCATTTTAAGACGTTTTCCCCGTTTTATTCCAGCTTCTGGGATGGCTTAGAGAATTTTGACGCGTTGCATATTTTCGGTATCTTGTGCGGTCTCTGCTTTTACTATCTAGAAGCTTTTAGAATCTTCTCTTGATCGTTAGTGTTCTGGATCTCCCCCCATACACTGAGCGTTCGTTCGGTTCATTGGGTCTGAGAAACATGCATCCTAACGTTCTGGGAAGTTTCCTGAATTTCCCTTCTCCGTTGTTTTCTCGGTCTCTTCCACAGCAGCTCCTTTGTGGAGAGTAACTTCCTTTTCATTCCCGTTCCCTAGCTTTCCGCTCTGCCGGCGCCGGTGGGAGGTGACTCAGCCGTGTCTCCCACTCCTACTCAGCGTCTCTGTTCTAGATTTCGTTTCAAAAAGGTGGGAATCTGTTGGTTGTTATTCTTCGTTCCTTTTTAACGGCATCATCTCTGACTGTCGAATGTAGCGCCTCTTCTTGTCATCTGAGGATAGTAATTTGTTGTTATTTTTTCCAGACTTTTTGCTTTTTGTCCACTGCGTATGGTCTGTTTCTCTTTGTGCTTTGCTGCGGCCGCTCTTGTCTTAAAGCCTCTTCCAGCGCGTGGTGACCCTGGGCTCTCCACCCCGACCTGAGGAGGAGGCACTGAGGCCTGTGAGGACAGAGGCCGGGAGGGGGCACGCGACCGGGCGGGACCAGGACGTCACGGGCGCCGCGGGGCAGCTGAATGCTGGCACCGGACATGCAGCCGCTCCTCAGGGCCCGGGCACAGCCTGGGTCGGCCCCCAGGCCCCTCGCCTGCAGGGCCAGGGCCCTGGACAGAGTCAGCATCTGCTTCGTGCTTTCAAACCAAACCTCCCTCACTTGGTTCCTGTAGGTGGAGTTTTGGTTTTGATTCAGGGGGTGGTGAGAATGGTGAAGACCGTTGAAAATTAATCCAAGGTTTGTCACTGGCCCGGATAATCTCTAACATCCCTGCAGCCTGGACGAGGGACCTGGTCATGATGGTATTTTTCACCGACAGTGGAATAAGATAGATATCAAATTAGGTGTGACGCGCGGAGGATAATTCACTTGTTTGTTTGGAAAACTCTCTAAAATCTGAGCTCTGAAACCAACCTAGGACACCTGGAGAGTCGAGGTAGGCAGAATGTGATCCGGTGTTGGCAGCGGGCAAACGCTCGGATCAGCAAGTCGGGGAGCGCCAGAGCCGCGCAGGGCCTCCCCGGGGCTATTACATTTCCACACTTCTCCCGCTTCTCGGCTTGGGGGTAAATGAAAAACCGCACAGTGCCCGTGAGGATACGGAGACCTCACGGCCCCTGGGTGTCTACAGGTTTTGGTTTGCTTTGAAGCCCCATCTCCTAAGTTTATCCATTTTTTTAACCATTGTCCTTGACTGATTTCTAGTTTTCACTTTCTCTTCTGATGTCTCTTAGGCGCTGGGGAAGAGGCGATGCTGCGTTAAGTTAACCCAGATACATCTTCACCATCCAGAGCAGGGCTGGTTTCTAGGACTTTCCTCAGTGATGGCAGCGCCCCATCTCCACGCTGGGGACTGTGGCAGCCGCTGGCCCCACGTGGCCACACCGAGACGTGGCCGGTCCGGTGAGGAGCGGCGTGGCCAGTGGCCAGGGACGGCCAACAGAGGTTCGGTCAGAGCAGTGATTTACTGTTTGTCATGATGCCCTGTGCGAGAGGTGTGTTCCGTAATGCAGAGCGCGGCCCCGTGGCCCTCGTGGCCAGGACAGAGGAGGCGCGGGGAAGCATGGCTCCATGGAAGGGGCACCGTCAGCCTTCTTAGGTTCAGCGACCGCCGGCGGGTTCCTGTATCCGAGCCCCATTTCCTCTGTCTGTGGACGAGGAGGACGCCCTGGTGGTCGCGGTCTTGAGGCGGCCCGGGAGATGCAGAGTAGGGGCCTGGCACACGGGGCCGGGAGACGCAGAGCAGAGGGCCTGGCACACGGGCCCCGGGAGACACAGAGGAGGGGGCCTGGCACACGGGCCCGGGAGACACAGAGCAGGAGCCTGGCACACGGGCCCAGGAGACACAGAGCAGGGGCCTGGCACATGGTGGTTTCTGCCTTCGTGGCTCCGTCCACCTCCAGAAAGAGGCAGGGGTGACACTGGACTGGTCAGGATGTGCCCAGACTGCTCTTCCAAGAGCAGGGGTGAGGCAGCTGAGAAGAGGGAAGGCAGACTGTGGGAATGGAAAGCCCCGGAAGGCGGGTCCCCCCATGCAGGGTCACCGACAGCTCTGAGGCTGGTTCGTGACTCCACGTGAGCGCATGGACAGCGGCCACTGGGGCACTGCATGTGTCTTCGGTGCCACGACCCTGTGGCTCCCATGGAACCCGGAGCACGTGTCAGCTGACCAGCAGGACAGGCAGGACCCTCTGTTTCCAACAGCGTTTTTGCTCCTTGGCCTTGAATTTGAGGATCAAGAGTAAGAGGCCATCAGATCTTCGAGCTGCTTCGCCGTCAGACAGCGACTCCTTGGGGCCACGGTCCCCACGCTGGGGGCCATGGCCCCCCACCCAGGCCCTGTCCTGCGTGGCTCATCCCCAGGCCCTCGCAGGAGCCACCAGCTCACCTGCCTGTCTGTCACATGACTCAGTGGCCTCACAGCCCTCCCCTCCTGTCTCGGGGTCTCAGGTTCCTCCTCTTACTTGTCGTGGGCGTCAGGGTCCCCGGCCTCTGCCCTGCAGACGTTCAGATATTCGGGGGGACGGCTCTCTGCGGGGGGGAAGGCGGCCCTGTGCGTCGTAGGAGACTCAGCATCCCTGGCTTCTCCCCGGGGGTGACAAAGTGCCCCCGAGGTTGGCAGGTGCCCCTGGGAACGAGAAGGCCCCAAGGAGAAGCACCTTTGGCGTTTTCCCACGGCTGACCCGGCTTTGTGGCTGAGCTGGGCCCCGCTCGCCTCGGCCCCACAAACCTGACCTTCGCTCAGCCCTGACCCTGGGCGCCGTGGGGGCGGGGAGCACAGGCCGGCCCGCCCCTGCTCTGCACCCAGTTCCCCCATCCCCCGCTCCCCGAAGTCAGCAGGTGCGCCATGCCCCTGAAGGCTCCCATGGAAGGTTCCAGGAGCAGCCACAGACTCAGGAAGCTGGGACATCAGCTGCCTCTTTGCCGTGTCCCGGCGTGTGCTCGAGGGGCTGGCAGGGGCCGGCGGGGTGCGGGCACCGGGACGGACCTTGAGTTCCCTCCTCCTACAGCAGGGACTTCCTGCCGCCCAGGGAGGATGGTCGGCATGCAGGCGGGAGCTGGGGAGAGTGATCTTTGGAGTGAAAACTCGTCCGGGGCCAAGTGGCTCCTTTCTGCCCACCGGAGATCCCTGCCAACCTCGGGGACGGTTCAGGCCGCACGGGTCACGTCAGGCCTGGCCCGGTGGGGCCGCAGAGACTTTCGTCCCCT
Organism: Mungos mungo; assembly: GCA_004023785.1. Classification (NCBI taxonomy): domain Eukaryota; kingdom Metazoa; phylum Chordata; class Mammalia; order Carnivora; family Herpestidae; genus Mungos; species Mungos mungo. The sequence continues at coordinate 73,305 of PISW01008226.1, forward strand.
CCAGGAGAAGGCCCGAGGCCATGGCCCAGGTGCGCCAGGAACAGCATGGTGCCACAGGGCCGCTGCTGAGAGCCGGCAGGGCCCAGAGGTGGGGCGGCGCCAGGGCCTGCGTTCCGGCCCTCGAGGGTCACATCCCACACCGGCTGTGCCTCGTGCCTGCTGGCTTCACGCTGGGGAGACCAGGGACGGGGCCTCGCTGCCAGGAGCTGCCCGGACACAGAGCCAGGCGCCCTCGCCGGCGAGTCTGCCCTCGTCCCGGAACCCGAGGGTGCCGTTTCCACAGTGCCCACTGGCTGGGGGGAGCCTCGGGACAGGAAGTGGCCGGGCCTGGGATGACGCTCCCGCCAGCCTGGGGCCCCCCCTCCGGACGGACCGGAAGCCCGCGCTGCCACATGGCCCCACTGAGTCAGGCCTCCTGCGTGCACCTGCCCGCACCGCCCCTCACTCAGACCCCAGGTGCGCGGCTGGAGGGAGGGGGTTGGGGGTGCCGCACCTCAGCTTTGCGGCAGGGGCGGTGCTGGTGGCCCATCGGGGTCCCCCCGGAGGAGAGGGCTGGGGTGGGACAGCCAGCGGGCAGCCACAGCGCATTTCCGCACAATCACAGTTGTCCCCGTGTCTCCTAAAAGGCACGAAGCTTTTGCTGCTGTCACCTGAGCGTCTTCAACTCGACCCCAGACCATGGTCCTGGGCAGGGTCGCTGCCTGGTGCCCGGCCGTGGCCGCGCTCAGGCACCTGCAGCTCTGTCTCCCTTCTTCTCCCGGGGACAGAAGATCGGCAGTGTCCCAACGCGCTCCCCGCCTCCGCCCCCTCCGTTCCCGTGGCCCAGTGGTGTGGGGCCTCCGGCTGCAGGGGCGAGGCTGCAGCGACCTAACGCTAATGTTCTGCGTCGGTCACGTTCCCTCCATGGCTTAGACCTCCGGCCTCCGCTGTTATGTACGATTCGTGAGGAAGACGTGATATGCTGTCCCTCTCGTTAACTGAAAATGCAGCTTTAGGATTCCCTTCGGCCTCATCTTTTCCTCTGGAGTTTGTGCGTGTCGGGTTTCCCGGGGGCAGGGGCGTGAGGGTTGGTTTGGTTTGGTGAAGTGTCACTACTTTAGTGTATTTTTTTCTTCCGTAAAGATTTTTCCAACTTTCCCTGAACGGGACGTGGTGGTTCATTGTTGTACTGAGTGGCAAGCAGCGGGGGCACAGCCTTCACATCGGCAGGCCGGACCCTCAGCCTGTTAACATGATGTCATGCAGAAAAATGTAATGGCAGGGATGGGGGGCGGGGAGGGGGCAGCGCCTGGGTCGCTCAGTCGGTTAAGCGGTCGACTTCAGCTCAGGTCATGATCTCACGGTTCGTGGGTTCGAGCCCCACGTCAGGCTCTGTGCTGACAGCTCAGAGCCTGGAGCCTGCTTCCGATTCTGCATCTCCTCTCTCTCTGTCCCTCCCCTGCTCGTGCTCTGTGTGTCTCTCTCTCAAAAATAAATAAACGTTAAAAAAAATCCAGCTGAGTACTTCGAAGCTCTAGCCAGCTTCATGCTGCAGTTCACGGACGGGCAGCGTCCTCCAGGGGCGGAAAGGAGCTCCGAGGGGCTGAACAAAGCAGGTTTGTCGAGGCAGAAGGGGCGGGAAACGGAAGTCTCTGGCAAAGAGCGGACTGTCCCAGGCAGGGCCCCCTCCGCGCGGAGACGCAGGGCTCTGCCTGGCAGGTCACTTCCCGGGTGTGAGCACGCGGGTCCAGACCGACCAGCGAGGCTGCGCTCCTGACAGAGGCCGGGACCCGAGTCTTGCTTTGTGCCGTGGGGCTTAGCACACGTGACTCCGTTTGGGGCCTCTTGTCTCTTCTGTGACACACATAGTAAACGCCGTCTCGTGCATAGTTGTAGTTCATTCTGTTGATTCAGTTTTGTATCCGTCTTTCGAAAACGTTGAGTCCCTCCGAGTGCGGGCACCCCTGGCCCCGGGAGACTCCTCGGTCACTGCCAGGCTTCCTTCCGCAGGCCCTCGCGTGTCCCCTAGGGACGGCTTCTTTCTTCAGGAGACGTCAGAGCAGCCAGCTCTGCCGCTAACCGCGTCTGGAAGCTTCAGTTCCTGCTCTGTGGGATGAAGACGGGGTCACTGGGGGGGCTCCTGAGAAGGGCCCCCCCTCCCCAGCGAGGGCTCAGTACAATCCAGCCTCCCCCGGCTTCTCCCCTCCTCCTGGGAGGCCTCACGGCCTGTGCGGCTCCCGCCTGGGCCTGAGGTGTGCAGCTAGTGTCCCCCACTCCTCCTGTCACGCTCGTCCCCTGGGCTGCCGTTTCCTTTTAGCGGCTCCAGTCGCCCCATCGGACGATGCTCTGTCTGGGGGCTGCACCAGGCGCCGTCTCTGGGGGACCCCCAAACCCGGCATATAGGCCTCACTCAAGAACCCCCACCGGATGAACACAGGTCGAAGCAAAGGCAGGAAGTGTGGGGACGGGTCTCCTCACCAACAGGAAAACCTCTGGACGTGGTCTTTCCCTCCGGGCCGTTCGGGTGGCACCCGCTGGCTCTCCCCGGGACTCTCCCCAAATCCCGAAGCCTCGCCAGCTGTCACAGTAGGTCAGGAGACAGATTGGTTCTGTCTCCACATTGATAAGCTGGTCAGACGTCATTGGCAAGAAGCCAGTGCCCCCAGAACCACAGATGTCCCAGGGGCCACCTGGACTCTGCCACCGAGGCCGGGTCTGGGCTTCTTGGCATGATGGGTATTTTAAGTAAGGTGGATGGCATTGTGGGAAACCGCTCAAAATCAGCAAAATACACTGCGTTCCTGATTCCCATGATTGAGATACTTTGTACACTGTTAAGAAAATACAACACAGAGGGGCAGAGTTGGACTCAGAGGCAGAAGACCTCAATCTGAGGTCTGATGTCACCATTTACTGGCTTCGTCAAACCACATGGCCTCAGACAAGCCATATGGCCCCTCAGCGTTCCCGTCTGCACAGTGGAGGCATGGTCTCGAGGACCAGATAAGGGATACACATGTGAAGCCTGGGACAGGGACCCCTGCCGCGCATCAGGACCCCACGTCCCCCACACACACCCCTCTGAAACAAGGCAGGGAGCCACACGTTAAAAGAGATCGGACTGAGAGACAGACACTGTAGGCTCCAGGTCCCAGGCGCTAGTCTCCGGCTCCAGGCTCTGACCTGGCTCCAGGCTTTCCTCCAAACTCTAGGCTCCAGGTTCTAGGTTCTAGGTTCTGGGCTGTACTTCAGGCTCCAGGCTCCAGGCTCCAGGCTCCATCTCCAGCTTCAGACTCCAGTCTCCAACTCCAGGCTCTGCTCCAGGCTCCAGGCTTTCCTCTAAACTTTAGGATCCAGGTTCTAGGTTCTAGGTTCTGGGCTGTACTTCAGGCTCCAGGCTCCAGGCTCCAGGCTC